>LPNX010376434.1:81017-121158 GCA_001517045.1 Pseudotsuga menziesii
TTGATAGGAAGGTCACAATTCTCCGGAACCGAGCCATAGGTCAGGTAAAGGTGCAATGGGAGCACTACGGACCTGAAGAGGCTACATGGGAGCTAGAGGATGCCATGCGATTGGCATATCCATTTCTGTTCAATTTTGCGGAACACTGAGGCGATACCAGTGTAGCATTTTGTTCAATTTTGTAAGCACTGAGGACAGTGCTATTGAAGGGGGAGGGGAATGTAACACCCCGGTTTTCACCCCGTTGCATTAGATGTATATGATGTATATATTGTAATGATCATGGTGTGGAGCTAAAAGCCAAAGCCCCACCATTGATCGGTTATGCTATGTTTTGGATTTAAATTTGTCACCGATGGTATATCAGGGCATGCGGCATACATTATGTTTGTCATCATGTAAATATGCATCTATAATTAATTAAATGAACCTGACCAACTACGTTCATGGCAACTAAAATGAGAAAGGGGCATGATTTTCACAAGGATAAGGGTAGGGAAATTGTTAAACCTTGGCCAATGAGAGAAAAACCCATGTGTCATATTCCCTTGTTTTATTCCAACCACTTTCATTAAGAATTGTTGTTGGTGGTTGAGGCAGTTATTGTCTTTGGGAGTGGGGTGGCAAGACTGTCAGTCCTCACCCACATGCACACTCCACCACGGTTGACTTCACTATGGCCAGGAAAAACCACTACGATCAGACATGCAGGCGATTCCACTCTCCCTACGACGAGTTGAAGCATTCACACACTCCCCTTTCACGCACTTCTGGTTTTGTCCATCCACGCACAAGCTAGGAGTTTCTCGTCCTCGCGCAGGGGCCATTGCCTGTTGATTATTCTCACGCACATGCTGGTTTACCCGCGTAGTTCTTCTTCTACGGATTCTGTGGACAGCGTAGGCTGATTTGGGTGCTGCAGCCTTCCTTACCTTTGGTTGTTGCATTCTTATTTGTGATTAGGCTTGGTGCAAGTCTCATCCACGTACAAGCTGAGAGTATGTATTTCATTTCCCCAGTGCGGCCAGTGTAAGTCCTTTTCCACTTGCTTACTTGCCCAGGGCGGACTGGTGTTGTTCCTCATGTTGTGAATGTGTTTGTTGTTACGTTTAGAACTGTTGTAATCCGCTTGGGAGTATTTTTCCCCTGTGATTGTGTTTGTTGTTACGCTGTGGGGGCTGCTGTAGATTGTTGGGAGTCATTTTGGCCACGAGAGGGCCAAGAACGACTCAGAAATCGTTCCCCCTGTTCAGCTGTAATTCTGATTGATTGCATACGTGCAATGGTTGGTCTTCGGACTGTGTAAGGAGCAGGGATGGGGGCTTGGTTTGCTTGATAAACCTGGTGGCTGGAAACCACACAGACAGAGCTAGAGGGCTGGCCTTCTTCTCCACCACCCCTGAATAGCACTGGAAGGGAATGCAGGGCCTGAGGGACTGTGTAGCAGAGAAGGGACTGATTCCTTGTGTTGGGTGTGTGTGGGTGTCTTAGAGGTTAGGGTATTTCTGGTGTAGGTGTTCTTGGCTCTGTAATGAGCTCACCAGCTTAGCATTGAGCCTTTCCCAACTCCTTGACGGCTTGATAAACCCAACTGTGTTGGCTTGGCTGTGTTTTGTATACCCTTGGCTATGTGTAAGCATGCTAGTTCCCTTATCCCTTGGAGATTCATGCCCAGCTCGAGGGTGGCAGCGCTGCTGAGAGATTAAGGAGCACACTGGCCTATGGTTGGGTGGAATGTTGCAGTGACGTAGCTGGTTGTGGAACGACTTCTTCATAAGATAAGTGATCTTGTCCATTTACTTCTGCAACCATGTTTACTGTTAATGAATGTTATGAACATGTTGAATGAATGCTTGTGTGAATGCATGTTGATTCCGCTGTGCATGGTCAATAACTATAGCTGTGTATGATAAACAAGGGCATTTGTGCATGTTTTACTTCAATGCATTTCCTTTCAGCATTCTGTTTCAGCAATTTTATGCATGTACATGTTCATGGGGCTCTTAGCCCGGGTGGTTAGAGTTTGGGTCGCGTCCTCTTCGCCGGTCAGAGGCACGGGGACGTGACAAACTGGCAGGGACTTTTCCATGTTGTTTGCTCAGAAAAAGTGTTATATTGAAAAATGATGGTAACGAACTAAAAACATAGGATAATTTTTTTAAATTTGTTTAGATTTGTGTGCAAAAGTAATGAAATGGCTACAAGGCCATTCATAGAGTCCCTACAGCCCTAAGGCAAAGACTAATAAAAGAATGAACCTAATTTTTTATTAAACAAAATCAAAGTTTACATTTTTAGGAACCTAATTTTTTATTAAACAAAATCAAAGTTTACATTTTTTTTAAACATCTTGCTGGCATCATTAAAAAAATATAGTAACAGAAAAAATCAAATATATTCACAAGTAGCTCAAGCATTTATCTCTAAAAGTGCAACTACGCTGTCATGTTCCAGTTATATCATAACTACTTTGGATTCCTTTAACATCTTCACAAACATAGCAGAAAACTATACATATATCGACAAAGAATAGTAATATAGAACAACACTATTCAGATCTAAAACAATTATGGAGATTGGAGATTTGAGGAGACCATAGTCTTGGAGATTGGAGATTTGAGGAGACCATAGTCTTCATGTAGAGTAATGTATAACAATTATCGAGATTGGAAATTCGAGAAGACCATAGTCTTTATTTAGAGGAATCTATACCGTTCATCTATGCTCTTTAGAATATGCAGTCTACGGGCAACTCATTTTGGAACAAAATAATTACTTTTTGTTCAATACAAGTCTACAGCTTCATTTCTGATTCTAATCATTCATTGAATGATTTAATTAAAAAAAAAATATGTGCAACGTCTACATAAATAAAAATTTTGTAATCAAAAAAATATCTAAATATTCTTAAATATTTACAATCAATTAAATATTCACAATTTAAATATTTAAAATATTCTTAAGATAACCAAAGATTTAAAATAATATTAGGAAAACACCTTAATATATACTCAAATTCCTTCACAACCTGCACAATATTTTTAAGAACTGTACTAAGTAAAACATAAATTAAAATTTAAACTCAAATTAGCTTAAAAACACTTATAAATTTATAACTTTATTTGCAGCGAGATTGAAGAGGCCTCTTTGAGGAATCTAAAATGCTAATTAAAGAACTAGAAAAAAGTAACAAAAAATTGAAGGACATAATTAAAGAACAAGACAAAAAAGCAACAAAAAATTTGACTCTAAATAGTCTAGAAGGTCAATTAGACATCAAACACATTAAGACGGAAATTTCTAAGCTCTTGCAATTAGACTATAATCACAACAAATAAGCGGTGAACCTCATAATTTTTTGTTTAAGAGAATATGCATAAGAGGATACACTAGTTGCAGTCAAACTAGAACTACATAATAGGTTACAAATTGATACAACCTTCCTCACAAAAGTAAAGAGGTTGGGAAAATTAATTGAGAATAAAGAAAGGATGATTTGATTCAAGGTTAGATCTATTGACCACAAGTATGACATACTCAATAAAACCTCAAGTTTGGAATGATTGGGAATATTTATAAATGAAGATCTATACATTCCAGAAGACCAGCCGAATTATGGAAGGAGGTTCAAAAAGTAAGAGAAGTTAGGAATGAAGGAAAATGGGCATTACTTAGAAATAGAAAAGATGTTATTTGGGATAGAAACCAAAAATATAATAATAATAACAACTCTACATGCTTCAAATCCTCTCTTGGAACTATTAAGGCTTCCCATTAACAAAGTCCACAAGTTAAGTTCAATCCCGACTGAAATTAATATCATTCTTATTGTTGAAACCTAGGAGCACGAAGAATCTAACATTCCTCGCATAGAAGGATTTTTCTTATCGTCCATCTAGAACAAGGGATCATGTCATAGATGCATTGGAGGTATACATTGTTATATTAGTGAAAGCATCTTTCCCTATGCTAGGATATATGATAAAGACCCTCACAACTAGTATAATTGGAAAGAGATTTCAAGCATTAATGGTAAAAAACCAACATATAAATTTGTTATTTTGTCCCTATTAAATCTATATTTTATAAGAAAAGCAATATAGATTAAAAAATTCCCTTGCAATGGCTTAGAAAAAGATATTTATATTCTAAGGAATGAAGTAAATATCCTCTTAATGGGTGACTGTAACACTTGAACTTTGAGTAACCAATCTATTCTTCTAAGAAATTATTTCAACCTTGATCTTCTCTAGTTAGACGAAGACCCTGCTCTAGGATGTCACTACAAAAGTAGTTTTGTAGATCTAGGTGAAAATATGATCAAATTTGATCTAGTCAAACTTTGTAGTGCTCAAGATTTTATAATTTGTAATGGTCTAATGAAGTGGCCAAATTCTTTCCAAATGAATTGTATTCATGGGCTTGGCAGTAGTTTGGTAGATTATGTCATATCTAATACCCCTTTATACAACATAATGATAAATCTAAACATCTTAAACACTCATGAGGCCGAATTAGATCATATACCTTGAATTGTAACCCTTAATTTTTTAATGAATAACGATCCCACAAAAGAAAATTATCATAGTAAAAAGCATTTGATCTTTGACACAAATAAGGATTATATTTTCACAAATGAATGACTTGTTTCCTCTATCAAGTACTATCAATATAGAATACCTCTATCATAATTTTACTATTGTCCTCTCATCTTCTATTAACAAATTCTCCATCAAAATTTTGGGTAAAAAGAAAATAGAAGAGACAACCCTTGGTATGATAAAGAATGTAAAATTGCAAGAAGAGCCATCAAGGAAGCTATTAAAGAGTCTCTAAACACTGGAAAAAAAAGTAGATACGTAGCCGCAATTAAAAAAAAATGCACTATATAAATAAAAAGTAGGAAAATATTTTACGCCTCTCTAAGGTAGCTCCTAAGAAATTCTTTAGACAAATTCTAACTAGAAAAACAAAAGACAATAATAGGTTTTCTTTGGAGGATCATAGTTCCTATCTTAAAAAGTTTTTTGAATCCCCACATGACACTAATAACATTCAAGTCTTCCTTACATCAGAAGAATATTTTCTCATTAGAATACATTGATTTTAGGGTCAAGCGCTTAGCAAATGGAAAATATAAAAATATTAAACGATAACAAGAATAAACCTCAAATTGGAGGGCCTGTCCTCATTCCTCAAATCCACAAACTCTTTAATCTAGTGGTCAAATAAGGTTTACCTAATCCATGGACTCAGAGCCCATTATTCCCATCTTTAAAATTCATGATATGATGCAAGGGAATCATGACCTAGGCCAGGAAATAAAAGATAGGGGATGAGAGTCATATAGAGGATAAGCTGACGAACTCTAGGAGAACAAAAATCTGGCAGTCAAGGCCAGGAAAGTCAGAAAGGCGACTGGAAGAAAACTAGTCAAGGAATGGATCAGTCATGAAGTAACCGACTGAGTAATAGGAGAGTTGATCAAAAAAGGAAGGTCTGAAGACATGTCAACAAACAAATCATTCAAGAAAGAGAGATACAGTCGAGGTGATGACTAAAGTGTTGGGGGAGGACTAATGGAAATTGGAGATGGACATCCCAAGAGCTATAATGATAGTATAAGGGTAGTTGCAAAAGCTATTAAGCAATTATGGTAGTTGTTGAACCAAGCCAGGTGGCGCAAAATATGGAAGAAATTGTAGGTTATTCCTAAGGAAGGTGTGATGTACCTGGATGATTCCAAGGTATTCTATAAGAATATTTCAATAGGAATGTGAAGGATTTGACTAGGCCACGAAGGCTATAAATATAGGATGCCAAAGAAGGAAGGATTTGTTGTTCCTCTTGCCAAAACAATGATATTATATGACTGAAATTTCTGTTTGAGAGCGATTCTATGTAATTGTGTGAAATATCACATTTTAGCACAGTTGAGAGTGATCCTATGAATAGAGCATCAACTTTGTGATAAACACTTGTGTAATCTAATTCACTAAGATTAATATAATCCATAATTCTTGATAGTTGTGTGTATCTATGTGATTGTTGTGGGTGTTCATCTCCTATTTCATGGTGCACTTTGATTTGAAAATGTATTTCATAATGGTTTTGTTATCAGTTGGTATCATAGTAGGAAGTTATTAGAGTAGGAAGGTATAAGAGTAGGAAGGTATCATAGGAGGAAGTCCAGTTGTGATTGTACACAGAGAGAAAATCCAGTTGCGAATGGGTAGAGTTGCAGAAAATGTGGTAAGCCCAGTACAATTGGGGAGAGGTGTTTTGGTTGTTTGAGGAGGAGAGAAGGATGATAAAGGTGTTAATTTTTCGTGGAACAAGGCCACACGAAGGCACATGTGTAACGATCTACCATGAAACATTTGAGGAATGCGTCCAAATGATGATGAATTAAAAAATTAGTTGGAATCCGTAAAGGAGGCACAACGACAAGGATATATTTCTAATCCCTCGACCAAAGTGAAAATGAGGTTGAGGACAAAAATTCCTAGAGGGAAGAAGAAGAGGAGGAACCTGAAGATACACTACTGAAAGTCTTGTTAGAAATGAGAGGTGAGGCTAAGATGGATGTGCCTACTTACTTAGAAAGTTTGAACTCAGAAGAGTTTACAGAATGGATAAGAGAGATGGAAAATACTTTGACATGGAGTAGATAGAGGACCCTAAAAGGGTGAAATTTGCTTGTTTGAAGTTGAAGGGTCATGCCTCATTATGGTGGGACAATGTACATGATGACAGGGTAAAGAAGGGAAAGGAGAAAAACAATTCTTGGGATAGGATGGTTTCCAAGATAAAGGATAATTTATTTCCTACCGACCATATGATCTCCTCTACAATAAATTGCAAAACCTTCGAAAAAGAGAGTTAACTATAACAAAATTCAAGGAGGATTTCTACCAATTGTTTATCAGGTTGGGACAAACTGACGAAGGCGAGGAAGCGGCCGCTAGATATGACAATGGATTGAAGTATTCCATCCAAGATGAGTTGATCATGTCAAGGTTCAATACGGTTAGATAATCCTACCACCTAGCCCTGAAGACCAAAGAAAAGCTAACAAGAAAACCTATGGAATTCCGAGGGAAGATGACTGCCCAAGCTAGAAGAACTATCTCTACCAACGAGAAAAGTAGTGGAGCCAGGAAATAAATCACTAAGGATAACAAGCGATGGGACGAGGCCACAACCAGGGAATCTATACTAGAGTAATGGTGAGAAAGACAAGAAACCCATGGTTGAGGGGCATTTATTTTAAAATTCGCTCTTGGAGGAAGATGAGCTGACATACCAACTATAATTTGTTACAAGTGTCGTGAATTCAGGAATAAGGCATATGAATGTCGAGAGAATTTGCACATTACAAATCAGTTGGAAACTAGATAACGGGAATGTGACAAGTATGGTACACATGCCGGTTCAACCATCGAAAGTAGTGATGACGATGACAAGGAAAAAGGAGTTATAAACCTCATGAACAAGAAAATGTTGATCAAGTTGACCTGAAAAGAGGAGAAAGTACCAGTGTAGCGGAAGTCTATATTTTGAACAAGGGAAAAAATTATCAACTAGTGCTGCCTAACAATTATTGATGGGGGAAGCACTCATAATCATTAGAGAAAATTTCAATTCAAAATGGGCCTCCTAAGGAAAATAATAAAATAATATTTATTAATTTTGGAGGAAGAGAAGAAACAAACTACTTTTTTGTTCATATTTTTGACATGTCTCCCTGTGTTTTACTTAAATTTCGATCAGTGGAGCTCATTGGATGCAGAATTAAATTTCGCATCCAACGAGTACCCACTCTGCATACTTTTGATGGACCCCGCTACCCCAAAAACAAGAAATACTTGAAAAAAAGTGATGATGATTTCATCATCACTTTTTTTTCAGGTATTTCTTGTTTAAATCATCATCACTTTTTTTCAGGTATTTCTTGTTTTTGGGGTAGCGAGGTCCATCAAAAGTATGCATAGTGGGTACCCGTTGGATGAGGGAGCTCTCCTGCTCGAAATTTGAGTAAAAACTCAAGGAGATATGTGGAAAATACAAACGAAAAAAGTAGTTTTTTTATGATACCTATCCCCAAATTTATATTTAAAAATTGTTTAAGACCTATACGATATTTCAAATTTAAAGCAATTTCATTGGCTAACACATGATGACATGGAATTTGAATTAGGGTTGAAAGGTCCATTTTGAGTTGAAATTTCCTCTAATGTTATTCTTAATAGAGGTCATTGAGAAGGTGGGTTTGAAATGATGACCACACCCAAACCCACACAAAGTATCATGGTTGCTAAAGGGACACCTGCATGTGACATTGATTATGCATTGTCATATAAACTTTGAAGTTGTACATATGGAGGATAGTGTGTTATGTGATACTATTCATATGGATGCTTTCCATCGGTTGTTTGGACGACCATGGAAGTATGATTGAAATATGATCTACGAAGTTCATGCCAAAAAAATTATTGTGTGGAAAAATGACATGCGATGAAGACTAATTACGTTACATGAGGATGAAGATAGTGGGAAAGTCCACAACAATTACTGGGAGAAAAGAGTGTTGATGTGTTCAACTGAGGAATTTTTGAAGGATGAAAAGAAGAAATGTTGTTTCTTCATAGTCATTCCAAAGGGTCTAAGCATAGAAAGAAGATCATCAAGATTAAGTATTTATGGTACTTATGACACAACTGGAATCCATTCTTATGAAAGAATTTATGGTCTGCTACAATCACCCACTTAAATGTTCCCTTCCATGCCATGCTCATAAAATAAAAATTAAAACCAAATGAAAAGTAATTAAAAAAACCATGTCGGCTCATAAAACAAAAAATTAAAACCATCATAGATCAATCTTAAATCTAGATCTATAAAGCACCA
This sequence comes from Pseudotsuga menziesii, assembly GCA_001517045.1. Lineage (NCBI taxonomy): Eukaryota > Viridiplantae > Streptophyta > Pinopsida > Pinales > Pinaceae > Pseudotsuga > Pseudotsuga menziesii. The sequence continues at coordinate 89,928 of LPNX010376434.1, forward strand.
TGATGGATCAAATTTATCAAGGTGTAATTTTTTTTGGATGTGTAAAAAAATTAAGATAAAAAAAATTACATCACAAGAAATTGAGTCTCTCTCAATGCTTGATAGACTCGGGTTTAATATGGATATATGTTGGTTTACAGGAAAATGTCATGTACTATAGAAATATTAGACAAGATCTCCATACCATTTGTAAAAATGAAGGCACCAAGGGGTTGCACAAAGGCCTTCGTCAAACTCTATCGATTAGTATCACATAGATTGTATATATCTATACTCTTGTTTGAAGTTGTTTCTAAAGATTTTTTTTCTTATAACCTTTTCATTTTTTGAAGTATTACTTTGATTTTGATTATGCTTGTTTTCACAATGAATTGAATATAGGTAGTTGGACCTAATATATATGGGTCATAAACTTAAGTTGCAAATGGAAGTCACCACTTATGCTCTCAAAACTAAAGGTGGGTCCAATTTTTTTCCTTTTTATCATAAAATTTAATGGTTCAAGCTATCTCATCAGTATTTACATTACAGACATCTAGAGGAATTGAAATATTCTTAAGTCTACTTACTGCAAATGCAGCCCAAGTCCATCTTTCCCAAGTACCACTTTTCCATGTCATACATATACAATGTCTAAAATATTTTCCAAACCATTTTGCAACTAGTCAATGGAAAATTCCTTTATTGAAATTTATAAAATTCAATATATCCAAAATCAACCGATGAACCATTTGAAATGATCTTTATTATTATGATGTGGTAATAATTTTAATTTGTAATGTACTACAATTTTTTTTTATCGTGTCTTGAAATTCGTTGAGAATTTATATTTGAGGAACAAAACATGAGTGATTCGGAAAATGGATAGAATAGAAGGAGGTTGTCTTTGAGCAATGTTTATGAAATTTAAAACTCTATTTTGAGAGGACTAATATACAGAATTATCACTTGGTAATTGAAGTTTTGAACTTTGTGAAACAAGAAGGGTGGACAATCTTTAATTCATTATAATTCATTAGATCCTTTTCTAATGTTTCAACATCATGAATTATTTAAGCATAACCATTGTATTTGAATTAAATATTATATTGTGGATAACATTAAATCATTTTTCTGATTCCCTCCATAAACTTCATATCCTGTTGCATTCCATTCGAGGCAGTGCATAAATTTGGCTCATTGTTCTATTGTGTGAAGCAGATTGTTTTCAAATATATCATAATATTTATTTTGTACCATGCCTTTGTAACTTGGTCACATAGACCTAAATTTTGTAAAATATAGTTCATTTTGCTTGATCTGGATTTAAACCATATGAGTATTGAGTTTTTTGACATGAAAAAAAGATAAACATATTCATGGTCAAAAATAAAAGTCTTCTATTATTTGGATTTTGAAATGTTATCAATTAAAAAATTGTAGTTTGAGGATCATTTTAAATTCAATAGGCATTGACTATCATACTTCCAACATTCAGTATGATAAATTGATAATCCTTTCCATGATATGCTTATCAATCCCAGTTTTCATATATATATATATATGCTTATGCTTATGCCAGTGTTGAATAAAGATGTAAGAAACATGAAGGATAAGTAGTTGCTCCCTTCATCTAAAGTTTCATCTAAACATTTACTAAAACATATATATCTTGGGTTAGACAATGATCTCATAATAATAGGATGTTATCCATGGTTATATGCACTTCTCTTTGAGCTAGAGTTGCCACTGTATGATACTGTTGGATATGATGTTAAGCTTAAAAGTTTGAAGGGGATGCAGTAGATTTGGTGCATGCCTTTTTGTTTGAGAGAGCGTGTCCCCTAGTAGCATTGATATGCTAGGATTTGGAGGACCTTTATAGTAAATATATTTTTAAAGTACCATTCCTGTGTTGTAGAAGAAATAAAGAAATTCCGGAAATCAAAATAGAAACTCAATATAAGGACAAAATACAGTATTGAATTGAATCAATTACTTATTTGGATTACCCATACCCCATTAACCCAGAACACTTAGCAAGGTCTAGGTGTTTGATTCCTCTATTATGGTTGCATATGATGAAAGTGACATGCTTCCCTCTATGTCTAACCCTTTTTCTAGTGCTAACTATGCTTTAATGTTACTTATTTACATTTAGAATTAACTTTGATTGGTTGTGTGAGGTTCACAATTTGATAGACTCAAGTCAATGATGCTTTCCATAGATCACCATAGGTTTTCTCTTTTAATTTAAACCAATGCAGCTACAGGATGCCTATTCAGAGTGCATCATTATTTCTTGGAATAAAACTCAGTTTGCATGCAACCAATAATACCTATTAATGTCACTAGTGCTGATAGAAAATTCAGTTTTCCATACCATAATCAGTAACTTAAAATTATCCATTGGTATCTACCTTGGTCAATGTTGAATAAAATAACATCCCTTCCTTAGACCACCGATTCTTCTCAGAACTAATTTTTTTCCTATTTGCAGCTATGATTAGTTGCTGACAAGCAATGTTTAGACATACTAAAACTGGATACAATGCAACAACCATTTATATTGTATACAAAAAAAACCTTTCAAGTAATCAAACACATTCCATATTATGAGAGAGTGATACCAAAAAAAAACAATTTCAATTGGAAGGCCATCACCTAACATTTGGATATGGCTTCTCTGATTTGAAGAAATTGCCAGACTCTTTTATTTACATATGGGAATTCCTAAAAATCATAAATAATGCTACGTTTTGCATGGTTAATACATATTTGATCAATAATTTTAATAATAGTAAAACAACATATTTTTAAACGTAAAGATAAATAGTCATGAAGATACATAGGGAAAACTCATTTATAACAAGATAGAATAATTTTCAAAAATTGAATCCTGTTCATTTAAATTGAAATGCAATGGGGTTCGTGAGGGAGAAATAGCTTGCTTCAAGATAGTCCATAATATTAACTCAATTTGGAAATTGAAATGGAGGGAAAGGGATCAGTAACATAACTATCACATACTAGAAAATGTATGTACAAGGTTTGAACCTGACTTGACCTGAACAAGAGGAGTATCATCAGATCTGGCCTGGTTGGTTATATATTCAAACTGGTATGATTCACTAATTAATTAATTCATTGGAATTTCACATTTGAGTTCCTTCATAATAGTTAGTATGATTAATACAAATAGAGAAAAGAGATGAACAGTATATTAATAACATGCTCTTTGCTTTAGTTATTTAAAAATGGGATGTGATATTATTCCTATCCTATTATTAGTTCGATCTCAACAGGATAATTCTAAATTTAATCAAAACCATCTGATATTAGAAACTACTAAAATAAACTAGGGTTTTTTGATGCCCGATCAGTTTAGGTCATTTGCAACATCCTATCCTAAAATCGAGGGATAAGGGTTCTTCACATAAACGTAAGGGCATAAGGGATCCACCCATAAAGGTAATTCTGATACTACACCATGATGAATTCTTAAGTTGGCATCTGCCTCATTACCTAATAATCCCATTTCCTAAAGGCACACTATTATTCGCAGTGGATCAAGTATAATCAAACTTGTAGAATATAGAATCAATCACATGAAGACCGTGGATCTGTCATAGTGAGATTCATTTGCGAGGTCTATATATCTTTTAAAAAGAGTGTTTGAGCTATAAATAGAACTACCATTTGTACCAATGTATGCTCATGCATCATCCAATGAAGAAAGAATCAAATAACTATAGCTATAACTTGAAGGGTTTGGAGGCATCAACATAACCTATATATGTCCACCATATTCCCTTGAATGTGAAGCATAACATATTGTGTGAGGGAGAATAGTAATTTATGTGTAAAATAACAGTAAAAAGTGGTGTGGTGGGTAAAGGGATAAGAGGTTGGATTGTGGTGGGAATTGTACCAAGGATTTGGAATACAAACCCTCCTTATCCTTGTCACAATCAGTTGTAAAGTGTTATATTTTTATCATTCAAGCTAGAATTATGATATTATGATCTTTAACTGAGAGAATAACATGCACAACAATAAACACAAGAGACAAGAGACAAAGAATTTTCCTCGGGGAAACTATAAAGGAGAAAACACCGCAACTTTCGTAGAGATAGAATCAGCACCAAAAGTAAAACCCCAAAATAGTAAGATGATCTCCCAAAAACAATAGTCTCTCTCTCTCTCTTGTCCCAACAAATTCTTCTCTCACTCATGTGCCCTAGTGAGTGAGTGTGTGTGTGATAAATAGAGAGGCTCACTCTCTATTTATATTCTTTCATTCACGTAATGTCCACTCCAACATGTCGTCCTCACTCAACAATTACTTATTAGAGCCAACATCTCTAGGAGAGTGTAATAACCCTAGTGCCCCACAACTTGTGTGGACTTTGCCCCTCTGACCAACAAGGAGGGTTATCCTTAACATAACGGTGGGGACTATTGCCCCAACTTACAATAACTCACCTAGGGTCGACTTCTCTAGGACAGTCTAATAACCCTAGGGCCCCACAACTGTGAGGAATTTAACCCTTGAACAATAGGAGGGTTGCCCACAATGAATTTACATGACTTTTTTACATTATTGAATCTCCTGATCGGAACATCGGGGCATGACATGACTCAATTACATTAAAAACACTTCTCAGAAGAAACATCGGGGTACAATACATAAGATATACAAGTGAATACATTCCAAAGTTACAATTACATCAACACTCCCTCTTAACTAGGAAGGTATTCTCTCGACACAATTTATCAGCACAAGTCTTCTTCTCTGTATCATCTGGATCATCATCGAGTCCTTGTCATCTTCAATTCTTCTTCATCTTCAAGTCATCTTCATCTTGATATGGATCATCACTCGATCTGGATCATCATCACTGGATCAACATCAATGGATCTGGATCATCACTGCTGGATCATCATCACTGGATCTGGATCATCAATGGGTTATCATCACTAGTGATATCTCTTGATTCTTCTCGTCATAGGAAATTCTACAGATCCAACCCTTTTTCATGCTGGCTATAGGCCTAGCCTCCATGTAGGTCTTATTCAACGCTTATATATGACCCTAAGTCAGAATGGCCTGCCCAACACTTACATCTAACCTCATCTTGTAAAAAAGGTGCGCCCAGTACTCACATCTGACCATGAGAAGAAAAAATTCACCATCATGTCAGAATGGCCCAAGCCTTACATATGACCATGGGAGGGCCCAGCTTGCCCCCATGTTAGAATGGCCTAGCCCTCACATCTAACCATGGAAGGAACCAATCCTCTCACCATGTCAGAATGTCTCTCAGTCCTAGACTGAGGGTTCCTGGTAACTGACCAGGTGCTTCCATTCTCCCAGAGAATGCCATCATCCCTTACATCTAACCATGGGAGGGCCCAGCCTACCCCCATGTCAGAATGGCCCAGCCCTTACATCTGACCATCGAAGGAACCAATCCTCTCACCATGTTAGAATGGCTCTCAGTCCCAGACTGAGGGTTCTTGGTAACTAACCAGGTGCCTCCATTCTCCCAGAGAATGGCATCAGCTCTTAAATGTGACCATGAGAGGGCCCAGCTTACCCCCATGTCAGAATGGCCCATCCCTTACATCTTACCATGGAAGGAACCAGTCCTCTCACCATGTCAGAATGGCTCTTGGTCCCAGAATGAGAATTCCTAGTAACTGACCAGGTGCCTCCATTCTCCCAGAAAATGGAATCAGCCCTTATATCTGATCAAGTGGGAACACATCCCTCAATCACATCAGAATGGCCCTACACTTATATATGATCATGTGATACTACATCCCACAGTCATATCAGAATGGCCCTCAGTCCTATATTGAGTATTCCTGGTAACTGACCAGGTACCTCCATTCAGAGAATGGAAATCAGCGCTTATATCTGATCATGTCGAAACCAATCCTACAGCCACATCAGAATGGCTCAGCACTCATATCTGACATGGAAGGAACCAGTCCTCTCACCATGATAGAATGGGTCAGCCCTTACATCTAACCATGGAAGGAACCAATCCTCTCACCATCTCAGAATGGCTCTCAGCTCTAGGCTGAGTATTCATGGTAACTGACCAGGTGCCTCCATTCAGAGAATGGAATTCAACACTTATATCTGATCATGTAGGAACCAATCCTACAGTCACCTCAGAATGGCTCAGCACTTATATCTAACATTCGAGGAACCAATCCTCTCATCATGACAGAATGGATCAACCCTTACATCTAACCATGGAAGGAACCAATCATCTGATGATACATCGTGGCATCAACTGACTCTAATGAAGCATCACTCAATAGCTTCATGTTTTATGCCATAGGTGTGGTCATGGCCTTGCAGTCCATCATCCCTTGTCCCAGGGAGATTCCATTCGCATTCTGCCACACCTCCATGCCTAGAAAGTAGTGCATCATATCCAAGTCCTTCATCTCGAACTTGGAAGCAAGTCTCCTTCTTGCAACTTTAATGAGTTCCTCTTTTCTGTTAGGAACAATTCATCGACATATAATAGGAGCATCACTGGTCTTCCACCTTCAACCTTGAAGAAAAGGTTGGAATCCTCTTTACTCTGAGTAAATCCTAGAGTCATCAGTAATCTGTCCATCTTGTCATACCATGTCAAACCTCAGGATATTCTGCAGTCACTCCCTCTGAAGCGAAGCATCATACTCCCTTTGTCTTCCATACTCTATGCACTAAAACATTCTATACTAGAGTGATAAGTAGCTTCCTATGCTACTAATATTCTATGTATCCATCTAGTGTATAGGCTTTCATCTTCAACCTTATAGCAAAGGTTAAGATCTTCATCAAGCTCCTCATGTATGTGTTATCCCATGGGTGTCTTCTAAGATCATACAAGACCTTCTTTCATTTTCACACATGATTCTTCCTATCATGTGTCTCAACTCCAACTGGCTGCAAATGTCTCTTCGTAGTCTATTCCTTCTTTTCGTGAGAAGCCTCGTGCTATGAATCTTGCCTTGTATCCCACGATATTGTTTCCATCTACTGCATGATGGAACTACAAACTTCCCTGGCATGTATCGATACTACATCCTAGACATCATTCTTCTTGAACTGGTCTTCCCTTTCTTCTTGGTTACTTTTTCATAGCTGGAAGGTTTTGCATCAATGATGTCGCTGCATTCTTCATATTATTCTTCATCTTGAACTGTTGTCACTTGTTCTTCGGAACAAGTCTCATCCTTCTTTGCTTGTAGGTGATTATGTATGCGATCTTTCCTACAAGTCAAATGCATTTGTATGGTTAGAAACATTTCATAAGGAATATTCATAATGGAAAATTCTTATGCATAAATATATGATCATGCAACTATTTTAGCCATTACAACATTCATCCATATCTCACGGAAACTTTCTAGATGCCTTCCATCTCTACCAGGACAACATTGAGATTGTGCACTAATCCAATATGTTAGCAAAGAGGTTTGATTCTAGATAAGCAGCAATGGAGAGTTGTATAGCACCATGAGCTACTTACTCATCACATGCATATTAGTAGTATACTGTCATTAATGCAAACATTCTATCATGCATAATACATTAACTAAATATAAACAAATGCATAACAAAACAATATCATGAAATTACAATTGAATACTTATCTTTATTTGTTTCATGGGTAAACTCCTTCTTGAGCCTTAAGCTTCATCATCTTCTTCATTCATAATAGCATCATTTCTTATCCAAATGCTAAGATGGATAAGAGGTTCTTCAAGGATTGAGTTCTTCATATTCCTCATCGCTTGAGGGATTTTCTTTGGATGGTGAGAGATTGATCTTCCCATCTTCTTTTCTCTTATTATGAGTTGAGCTTCTTCTTGTGTGTACTCTTCCCAGAGTCTGTTGAAAGTAATCACTTCCTTCTGGCACACATTCCTTGCATGAATGAATCCCATGATCCTGGGAGGCCATTCAAGGTGGCTATCACCACTTTTGCATTATCCACTTCTTCTTCTACTGCTACAAGTTTTTCTTTGATTTGAGAGACCCTTGTAAAGTATGAATGTATGGTCTCTGCATTCTAGATCTTCACATTCTTCAACTGTTTTCTCAAAGTCATATTCTGATTTATGTTCTTCCCTTCAAATAGCTTGGTCAAGGAATCAAACATCTCTTTTGGTGTCTTTAGAGAAGACACTTGTGGTATAAGGTGATCCGTGATTGAATCAACAATTATCTTCTTGGCCTTGACCAAGTTCTTCTTATGTAAGGCTTTTAGCCTCATCTCCCTCTGGAACTGGAACCTCTCTACTCATGTAGGTGTCCAATTCATTTTCTTCACAAATATCATATACTTCCATGCTTGGAATTTATCAACTTCACCAAGCATATCATCAAGCTGATGTGATAGATCACTTTGAAATGAGAACCTCAAATGAAAATAGCAAAAGATTAGATCTTATCTATTTGAGGTGTCCATCCTGGTTCTGGAGCTGACTGATCTAAGGTTTGTTAGAGAAACTCTAATTTTCAAAACTTGGAATATTTTAGATCTGATTGGATAGAAAGATATATCTCTTCAAGGTGAGCTGTCCAATGTACTCCTTTTCTGAAAATAGTGGAGAGAAGCTCCTGGAACAGGAAGCCCTAGTTTTCCAATTTCTTTTGCATAAATGCCTGATACTGTTTCTGCAGTATCTCCAGCATCGCCACTCCTCAGTGTCTAAAATTTCACACTGAGGTATCCTCACCTATCCCTATTACAAAACCATATCTTTCATCATAATTGGTTTCACCAATATGGACTTACGAGCGTTTTTCCAAGGTGACCTGTTTCAGGACTGTTCAGCATAGCTAAGTTGTACGGACTGTCACATGTAACTATTTCATCTTCGAGGTATGAAACTTATACCATAGAAAGTACAGTCCATACCATTTTTTTAACATATTCATAAATTTCATTTGGACCTTTTTAGCCCAAGATATAGCAATTCTCCATAGGTGTCCTGTTTAGGGATAAATCCTGGAATAGGCTAGAACCCTAACTTGGAGGTATCATATCTCCTAGAATCTAGTGAATTTGAGGCTGAAATTTGGATGCAGTGTAAATCCAGATTTTATCTTCGGCTTGTGAAAGTTGCATCACCTTATCCTTATCTAATCTCGAGATATAGTGAATGTACCAAAACTTATTAGTTTTAGTATTTTAGGGTTTTTCTGGCTCAGGGTCAAACTAGGGTTTGACTTTCCCAGATTTATACCTAACCAAAAATCTTGACCCAGATCTCTAAACTTCGATTTTGATGAGGAGAGAAATCCTATGCTAGGCTCACTCAAAAAATCATCTTCTATAAGAATCCCTAATTTCCCGCACCAAAAACTAAAAATGCTTGGAATCGAATTCCGCTTTGACAGAAAGATGTGCCCTTCAATGGAGAGTCATCCTAGCATACTTTTGCTGATGGATTGTCGAGAGATACCCAAAAAGTAAGAATCCCTAGCTTCTACAGTTGTACAATGTCTTCTTCTCAGGTTAGCTCTGATACCATGTTAGATTTTTATCATTCAAGCTAGCATTATGCTCTTAGGATCTTTAACTGAGAGAATAACATGCACAACAATAAACACAAAAGACAAGAGACACAAAGAATTTTCCTCGGGGAAACCATAAAGGTGAAAACCCCTCAACTTCCTCAGAGATAGAATTAGCACCAAAAGTAAAACCCCAAAATAGTAAGATGATCTCCCGACAACAGTAGTCTCTCTCTCTCTTGTCCTGGCAACTCCTTCTCTCACTCATGCGCCCTAGTGAGTGAGTGTGTGTGTGATAAATAGAGAGGCTCACTCTCTATTTATATTCTTTCATTCACTTAATGTCCAGTCCAACATGTCAGCCTCACTTATCAATTACTTACTAGAGCCAACATCTCTAGGAGAGTCTAATAACCCTAGTGCCCCACAACTTGTGGGGACTTTGCCCCTCCAAGCAACAAGGAGGGTTATCCTTAACACAATGGTGGGGACTATTTCCCCAACTTACAATAACTCACGTAGGGTCGAATTCTCTAGGACAGTCTAATAACCCTAGGGCCCCACAACTGCGGGGACTTTAACCCTTGAACAATAGGAGGGTTACCCACAATGAATTTACATGACTTGTTTACATTATTGAATCTCCCGATCGAAACATCAAGGCATGACATGACTCAATTACATTAGAAACACTTCCCGGAATAAACATCAGGGTACAATACATAAGACATACAAGTGAATACATTCCGAAGTTACAATTACATCAACATAAAGTTGGTCTAGGACCCCTAATTATGTAGTAATACTAGGTAATGAAAAGGGAAAGCACTATACATGCAAGAGTAGTGGACCGATAGTATTTAGTGTCCCTTAGTGTAGTTATAGATGTGATTGATCCATACCTAGTTGATCAAATATAAGAAGAGTAACGTATACATGGTTCACCCAATTTATCCACCGGTAGAGAAACATGGAACTACTTATGTGAATTATATGCATGTTTGTGTTTCCCTTTTCCTTATATATATAAATGGAAAAAAAACACAATATCTTCCCCTTGCTCTAGGGTAGTGTTTGGAAAACTAGAGTGAAATTTGAATTGTGCTCTATGGGCTTCATTAACAATGAGAGGTACATCATGCAAATGGAATACCTCTTGTTTGATGAGGCTAGAAGTTATGACATAGATTCAAGAAAGAATCACCACCCTTTACTTTTCATAACAGTTGACCAATTTCCATTGTTCCTCTGCCTTGGGTATATTATTATGTAGTTCAATTTTTGTTTTCTTGTGTGCATTTAGTATAATGTATCCATAAACCTAGGGCATTTTTTTTCTTGTTGTGTCCTTCAAGGTTTATGTTTATGCCTTATGGTGCTCTATGATGTAATATAAATTTGTAATCATGTATCCATTTTCTTTGATGAAGAGAACATATGCCTTTGGGGATCAATTTCTTAGAATGACTTTCTAGTACAAGATAGTGACATTCATTTGTTTTAAAGCAATATTCTCTAAGAAATGTTTCCTTATATGTGAATAACATTTCCGAGAATGTTGTTTAGTTTGGTGAGGTTGTTATTATCATTCCAATGACAATGTTAATTGTCCACTCTAGAAGCATGTTCAAATCGAAACTAGTGTTTTAATAGAGATTCCATGGTACAATCCAGTGCTTGGATGATATTTATGTAAAAAATGTCATTTTTCCACAAGGGGGATGACCACCATTTTCATTTGAGTTCAAGTTTCAGTATTCTTTGTCACTTTTTCACTGAATTCCAAATAATATGCTTACGTAAACTTCTAAACTTGTAGTCACACGCACACACACATGCACACATTAAATCTTTCTATTATAATTGTTTCTAATTAGGATCAGGTTTGAAGGATTTGAAAGATATGATATAGTATCTGTAGGGTATTATAATGCGAACATTTTGTGTATTTCAATTCTTTATCTAGTTATAGTGGGATACATTCACATGTTTTGAGTCTTTCCAATATCATTTGAAATACATCTTTTATTTGAACTAAGAGAAAAGTTTGTAGAGATAGCACCAAGTTTTATTTTAGGTCAATATCATTGTCTATATGTTAGTTTTGATATCCAATACTTGTTCCTTAGACCTCCTTGATAGGAATAATCCTTCGATTTATTCTTCCAAATGTAGCTTTCCGAGAGCTTGTTTTGAGATCAAGTGGCATATTCTGATCCAATTCTTCCATTGTGAGCATGAGATTAGAATTGGAATGACAAATTATGAGCATAAGGTTATTTCTCGTCATTATCATTGTTGACAAATTAACATCTTGCATCTAGGAATTTGATATGTTATGTTCTAGGTGGACACCCCAATGGCTGAATTGAAACTATTACTTATGGGATTTTAGGATCTTAATTCATAGAGAATTGTTCTATTGGACATATTGTTATGCCTTTAAATTATGTCATGCAAAAATTGAGTGCTGAAATGTTCCTTAGAGGTTCATCAACTTGTAATACCTATTAGAACAACTTTTACCTTTATAATGTGGCACTAGGCATTGGAAAATATTATTAAACTAGATAAGCATTACAAAATGGTAGTTCACTTATCATGTCTATATTATTTACCTATTTCAATAACTAATGGAACCGATTCTAGGATATCACAGTTCACAAAATGGAAGTTCACTTCTACATATAAGCAAGAAAACTATTTATTTTTCTTAGTAATATAAAGGGTATGTTCCACAAGTTTACATAATAGAGGGATGTACAGAATGTGAGTATGAATGTCTTGTATGTTTGCTTCACCCAATTTTGTAGTCAATGATAGGTTAAGATATTATGAAAAATTGAAATAGAAATTCATCGTTGGCGTTTTTGTTGTCCCATGTAGTTGTGAATGCACAATATTTTCCAATATATTGGAAACATATGGGGTTCTTGACTCTAAGGAACGGGGTGGGAATTACCTTGGGAGAAACTTAAACCACACCTCAAATCTCCTAAGATGTTTCCCAAGTCTTCAAAATTTCTCTTATCTAATATAGAACATTTTGTTCTAGTTCCCATGTTCTTAAGTACAAAGAATGCTAGATATGAGTTCTCCAAACCCGGAGAGTAGTCCCTATGCAACTATACTTAAACAAAACTATATTATATTTAAAATGATACTTTCAAGACAACGTATACTTTTCTGCATGAGTTGTGGATTAATGAGTTGTCATTATCCCATTCCTTAGTAGATAGTTCAAAACTTACCTAAACATGATCAAGCATATCACACTCACACATTGAGATAAGAACATTGGAATTTTTTATTGTTAAAACTAATATTGTTGTGCTTTTTCTATCATTTCTCAAGTTAGAAAATGTAAATTTATTTTATTAGCATGTACATACACTTTTCCCCTCTCGTAAAAGATAAAAATATGTTGATGTTTCAATATTTATTTTTTGGAAAATATGATAGGTTAATTCATAGCATTTCAATTTGTTAAATGGTGGCAATCACTGCAAATGAAACTAGCTCCAATTTAGTCATAACAAGTGGGAAATGACAACAACACTCACTGAAACATCCTCCATATAGTGTAAGTTCCTCCAAGTGAGTATTCTTCAGGGGATAACCTTCTCTTGATTAGTTCCATGTTTTATGAAATATGTTGAATTGAGTTCCACACTAGGATGGATACAGATGTGACAACATTTTTGTCTTGTAGTGTGAAGCACATTGATTTTATTTTCATCTAGTTGGTGGCAAGTTGTTTTTTATAGTAGAGGAGAAAGCAAAAACCCTATTAACTTTGTTTGCAACAATTTTTCATTCATTTACACATTTTATTAAAAGTTTGGTTCAAAGGTGTAAGATCCCCAACCCAAACTAAGCTAAATTTTCCCCACTTCCTGGTAACTTGGTTATGTATTTTTTTTCCAGACACTTCTTAAATTCATTGATTTGTTCATTGTTTGTATTTGAGGATGGATTCTGGATTGTTGGTGTAATACTAGTGTCTTATTTGCTTTTTTGTTTGCTTATTTATTCCAACTTTTATACCATGAGGATCATATATTTCTAGAAAAAGGGATGAGTGCATAGTGCATGAAATAAGATAAAGAAAATCTGAAATTGTCCACACCAGCAATAAATATAAAACCAATATATCTATCTATCTATATATATAATGTTGTAATTGGTACATGCATGGAAGTTTTCTAGTAGGTTTGAGGTGTGGTACCTTTCTCAAATTACATATGGAAGCTTGTTGTTGAATGAAGAGGCCAAGGAGAATGCTCAGGAGGTATGCCGGTGGATATGGTTTCCTGGAAATGTTGGTACTATCCTCAAATTCTGATCAACAGGATGAACATGACTTTATTGGCTAAAGAAACCCACTTCCCAAGCTTGGAAGTGATGTGATTGCTAGCTCTGAGGTTGCATGCAAGCAATAGCAATGTATTGGACTGATAGATCCACCATGCAACAGATTTATGCCCCAAATCCACTTTCTATCATAATTTTCAGTTCATTGTAGGTGACAACATTGAATTCAAAGATTTTATATGTCTGAAACAGCTCTTCCTAGCACCCATATTTGATGGTGTTAAGGGTAGATCGATGGAAGCTAGTAGGATTGGTGTCCTCCCTTTATATCTCTTTCTACAAGATGTGGTGGTTGTATATGTCTTCACATTGTGGACAGTGAAATCTTAGAATTCTATGCTAAACTCAACACCCTTTGGTCACGTTAAGATTCGGGAAATGAAAGTGAATGTTCAAGAATTAATAGACCAGTAAATAAGAATTCCCTCCTATAGATGATGATGCCCCACTGGAATATTTGGATTCAACAGATAATTCCCTTCCAATGCAAATCACAACAATAGATATAAACTTGAATCCCACGAGATTGAATGTGAGGGAATCCCTTCCTTCATCAATGACTGTGATCACCACTTTAGTGTTTGAACACACCCCTTTTATGTTTTACTCACAAAATTCCTTCCTATTGGTATTATTCTTATACTTTGTGTGTCCTCACCTTCATGTGATTATAAAATCACTTTGTCCTTGACAAGAGAATAGTCAAGAGAATAATGTATAGCCTCAACCAATTGCTCCCTCCTCCATTAAGCACGATAATCTTGTCCTTAGACCCATATTTGATATGTGAATGAAGATGGAAGACCATGATAGGTGTTCCCTCCTCTAGATGGTAAAGTCCACAGATATGCAAGAAAATATTAATATTTCTCCATGGCACTAATTCTTGAAAAAGAGTTTCAACCAGTTCTCTCCTAATTTTTAAAGAGATGTGCAGAAAATTTTGTGGATGTTCAATTGGGAGCTGTGAAATATGATAAATATTGTATTTTGTCAAATCCATTTAGACCTAAATCATCTGGGATAATTGGTGAGTTGAAAAGCTACAACTTGAGAGCTTAGCCTTATTTTCTGTGGGTCTTTTGTGATCTATATTGTCATGAATTTCAATTTCATTCTTACTAATGAGATCCTAAGATGCCTTAGTTTATCTTCGTGATCGATTGTTGGATTCCAATGAGGATGTTTGGAAGCAGGTTATTGGAGCAATTTGTGATGTAGTAAATTATGCCCTAAAATCCATTTCAATTGAGGCTATTAGACAAGTAGTGAACTTCCTTTATGAAAAAAATGGTATCTTCTTAGTATTTATATTATTTGCATGTTTTTAGTGTATTTTTTTTAATAGTCAATTGATATATTATTTTTTTGGAGACTATTGCAAGTTTTAGTACAAAAGTACACATTGGAAATACTTGTAGACATGTACAGAATTTGTTATTCAAAAATTTGGATGGCTTAGTTGGTAACTTTGACTTTGTTTGCATTTGTGGGATGCTGAAATGAAAAGAATTTTAGGTTCAATTCATTAGAAGTTATGGAAACTAAAACGAAATTTATACTCTTTGCTAGATATGTGAACTAGCCTTTGTATTTCCAACTTGTTCATATTATTTAAACAGATGACAATGACATAGAAGTCAATAATTTTTATTTTTATTGTCTGGGCAACTGAATTTCTTTTTTGGTTGCATGACAACAATTATTTGGAAAAAAAGGTCAATACTTTAATTTGGTTGAATGTGGGAAGATCTCAAGTAGTGGAAGAGGATTTTTCTCAATCACTTTTACCTTCTGACCTTCCACTTCTAGAAAGAGTAAAGCATTGGATTGCACTTTTTCTTGCATTTGAAAAACTAGAGATTAAGGCTTTTGAGGAATTTTTGAATCAAAAGATGTCCATAAAGTGCAACTTTATCATCCCAACTACATATATTTTGAGATTCTCAATGCACATCCAGTAATCTCTCTTATGTGTCCCTTTTTTTTCTAGTGTACGCGCATTGAGGTAAGTGATATGAGAATTGTGATAAGTTCTATCAAACTTTCTACTACACAACTGTACATAACATGCACATTATTCCCTGAAGGAAAAACCAGGATGACAAATATTTCGAGACAATATTCTTATATGAGATGCTGGTCAAGAAAGTCATATCCCTTGTATATATTATGCAAATCTCTGAGCCTTTATTTGGATCTTCCTTGGAAAAATGTTTATTTGTTATAGTCAAGATACAATTAGCTACATGGAATCCTTGCCATTGAATTAACTTTTTGATAGCGAAGCTTTGCTCTAAATTAGCATCTTCTCCAGGAACATCATCACAATTCGAATGACATTATAACAAGAGCGCATCAAGCCCTCAGGTTTATAACGGTTATTACATTTACATATTCCTTTTACAATCTGCATGTTGGTTTTAGTATTGAGTTTGTCTAAACACTTCCTATTTTGCTGGCCCAGGATTATTCGAGAGAAAATGGAGGATGTTAAACTCTTTGTCACAGAATTTTTCAAAAGCATACCACTATCTACAATTATCTGTGTCAGTTTATTGGATTCTAAATATGTTTCTCTTATGGGGGATTTGTTATTCAAAAATTTGTCTCCAGTATGGATGTTTCTCACACGATTTGGCTCTAAGGGGAGACCTATGGTTTTGTTGTTCTCTATTATTTCTAGTTTTGATGGTTTTTATTTTCTTGGCCCATATTTTCCTAAATATTACTTTTCTAATGATGAAAACAATGCATAGTGATTTCGTTAGACTGCTTATCTATATCAAGGAGATTGTTGAGAAAATTTTCTTCACATTGGTAGGCTCATCAAAAGATGATGTTGGAGGGAGCATGGTATCCTTCCCATAAACCATTGATCTGGATTGAGAATTATATTAAGAAGGAAGTGACATTGGTAACATCTCATATTTTAAAAAATTGAGCCATGGATCTTCCAAAATAGTTGTGGATGTAGTTGCTTAAGAGTTTGGGTTGGTGCTTGAGGAAAGTCGGTTGTCAACCTCTCATGCTTTTTTAGTTCCAAGAAATGAGGATAAATGTAGACGGTGGCAGTGGAGAATTGAAAATGATAAAAGGATTTCCAAACTTCTAAGGTATAAACATTATATGATAACTATTTTTGGAGGGATGTGAAGCTCAAAGAAACAAGACTCTTAGATTTTTCCCATTAAGACTCATATATTTCCCCACATCATCATAAAAGTAGAAGACTTTTCACCGACAATCTAGATAACCTAATTGGTATTGATCCAATTCGTATCTATGATTGGATCATAGGAATCATGTGTAGTCAAATACATGTCTATCTACATACTGCATATCACATACACATATCATATCTAGAATACACCTCTGTACCACAAGATACATATATTGCTTCACTATAGAATCCACTCTGACTTGATCAAAATCATTTTTCTATGTTTCCACCAGACTAAATCTAAATAAGAAATTGAGTGAAATAAAACCCTTTCTAGCACCAAAGATCAATTAATACAAAAGTGTATTACCATTTAAATTACTTGATGTATCCAAATTGAGGATTGTTTCTCAACATGTCTATTTTTCATAGTAACACAAATTATATGAGCTCTGCTCATATATCCAAGTATAGAATATCTAATTTGATTGGTTAGTGCATATGATTTCTTTTAGGGAAGTTTTTTTTATTGTGTGGCCCACCACAACTCCAACATACCCCTTTTTTGAGGTGTCCCTGGTGTCCTTTTTAGATTTTTTAAAAATAAAACGTACATGGAACCCTATGAATGGACATCACTATATTGAACATTAGGCCAAAAAAATGCCTCTTATTTAACTGAGTGGGTTTCTTTGAATCCTGGAGGTACTCATCATAAAGGAAATTCTTTTAGAAGTGGGTTTCAAATTGTTTCCAAAGTCAGTGTTGCAATAGAAAACCCAATATGTGGCTCCAAGGTTCTCACAAAAGGAGGGTACTCTCCGTTAACTAAATGATGGCTAATTCGGCCTATTGAATATTAGAGTAATATCATATGCATAAACATAGATCCATTCTTTCTATACATACCTCAGTTAATTCAAACTTTATGGTTTATTTTGGATTTGGGTTACTTTACCTTCTCTAATACTCGCAATGTTTCCACATTTGGATCATAACTATTATCTCTAGGTGTAGAAAAATTGGGTCCCAAATAATTGCTAACTAGTGTACTAGTGAAATCCTCCATCATCTTAGAGAATTCTCTCATCATGTCCCACACTTATTTGACAATTATGTGCTCTTTATTTTCACCTTGAGCAATGACCGAAGGAAGTAGAGGAGATCCATCCATCCCTCTAATTCACACCAAAAAAAACGTATCATTAATCATATTTAAGTTAATATGAAAATATATGAAATTCATTCATTTAAAACACATATAAGAAGGCCAAAGGCCCTAGTGTTAGGGCATTTCTTTGACACACTACTTTGAAAAATAACACATGCTTCTCATCGATGCCTTTCAAAATGAGACCTTTAGAGGGGAGCATTTTTTTGCGTGGATCTAGGGAATTATTTTGTAAATACATTGAGCTACCCTAAGGCTTTAAGACCAAACCAACAAGCTAGCATTAGATTAATTTTTTGTTGATCCCGAATACTCAAAATGAAATCTCCTAAATGAGGGAAAGATCCATTCATTCTAAGTGTATTAGGCTCATTCTATGAGGTTTTTGAGGTATTAATCACAACCTGAAATGTATCCAATAGAAGACACATAAATTATTGTTGCAAATTGTGGATACAAAGGTTGTATTTTATATTTGAACACGATATTTCTTTTCATCTTAACCATAGAATTTATGGTTGAGAGGGATCCTTCGAAGTACCGTTTTTTCACTCACAATTCCTATGTAAATAATTACATAGGTCACATGCACCCAACATAGTATGTGTTCTTGGTGCTTGTTTTTTCTATATTTTCTTTTATAAATTTACACCAGATCCTCGGATGTTCGACATCTATGTAAAAATTTACTCGTTAGACATCCATGTCATAGAGTCTGACGACTCTAATTCGTCGGTTTTTCGACGTCTTTGAAGTGAAAATGGTCGGTGGGCTCCGTCAGATTTTTGACCTCGTTGAAGTAAATTTTGTTGGATTTTCAACGACGTCTATGTAAAAATTTGCTTGTCGGACATCCATGTTGTACCTCTGACTTCTCTAATTCGTCGGTTTTCCGATGTCTTTGAAGTGAAAATTGTTGATGGGCTCCATCAGATTTTCGACCTGGTTGAAGTGAAATTCGTCGGATGTTCGACGAAAAAGTTAAAATCGTGGGTGTTGGAGTTACGATGAGTAGATGTCAGAAATCTGACGAGGCTATCACAATGTCGGATATTTGCCGAATTTCAACCGACTTTTAAAAAGAATGTTGATTATCGAATGGTCGACAACAAAATGTCGAAAATCACACATCTACGCCGTCAGATTTTGTGTTAAAAAATGCTAGTGCTAGTAACCTTCTGGGTAGTCACCTTCTTTTGTATTCCTATCAAAATGAGAGATAAAAAAAAATACAAAGGGTGGAACCATTATTGATTATGATTATTGAAAATATACAGATAATTGCAACAAAATGACATTCAGAATCACACAAATGTAGAAAATAGATACATACACTTGCACATGTTGAATCTGTGAATAAAATATCTTATGATGTATCTCAAGAAGAACAATTTTCCATCACCATAGTGTGTTAAATGCCACGTGGATGCCATTTCAAAGGTAAAGAAAATCTATTTGTACTAATTTCAAATCTATTTGGTGTAACATGCTAAATTTATTGATAACAACATTCTAACAAAGTTGAAAGATATTTTGCTTCTATCAAAAGCTTGTAGGAATGCCCTTCAGAATATCGTTGTAGGAATGCCCTTCAGAATATCGTTGATGTTCTTTTTTATTATTTGTTATTTTAACACACTTCCATCTATACCATTGGACATACTCTGTCAAAGCCTGAAATACCAAGTTTCAATATAAAAATGAAAAGAAAACAAATACACTGCGGATATGTGAACTTGAATCACTTTTATTAAATATATTGACATTTGGTGTATATAGTGGGCTTTGATCTTATAAAATGTATGTGATTTATATACATCTCAGTTGAAAAATTGTTTATATTTTTAATTTGATGAAGGCTGGTCAATAATCACCTTATAAGAATTGAATGAATTTGAGAATTATAAGAAGTCAATGAATTTGGGAATCACTTAGTGGGATTAAAATAAAATTAAAAGATTAGTATAGAGACATTAAAATATTAAAGAATACATGATATAGATATTAAAAGATTGCATGATAGAGACATTCACTATAAGAACAAGAACAAGACCAGCTACTAAAGGCAGCAAGTCCTTGTCATTAGAAATAGAATACTTTGAAGGGCAAAATTAGCTATCAAATTTTTGTATATTTGAATGGGATAAAGTTTTGTGGTAAAGTGTAGATGGCCTGAAAACTAGGTTAGTAGTTTTCTAGGTTAGATGATTAAAGAAAAGACATAAACTGCTTAATTTAAAGAAAGAAATTTGATAGGTGCGGCTAAGGTTTAATTCGATTCGAGTTTGTCCAAAATTCTTCAAATTGCTATTGCTTTAATGCGAGATGTCTGGGTGTACATTTATTCACAGGGATTTATTTACTTAATGAATAAGGCCCTGATTTTGAACCTGCAATATACCAGAATGCAAAAGAATCACGGCTCTTTGCATCGAAATTTCGTCTCCCATGTAAAAGTATGATCTACTTTTAAATAAAAATCCAAAACTAGCTGGAGGCAAGCAGCTACTTTCTGTTGCAGTTCTTCGGCCAACCAGAAATTCCCAGAAAATTGTTTGATCTGTTGCTATCTCATGGAATTTATGTTTTTACTTTTTCATAAAGTTGAAAAATTCTTGGTATGAGCAATCAGGTTTTGTTTCAATTTTTAAAGTTTTAAAGTAACTCTGTCTCTGCCTCTTGGTCTCCTTGGTCTGCTTTACTATTGAGATGATGCGGAGACTTACCAAGAGGAAGTCAATAAAAAATACTCACCTTTAATTGTAATTTACCTACTCATAAACTCCTTGCATGCTCCAAGCGGGATCTCCACTTTTCAACATGAATTGAGAGATTCATGAATGAAAAAGCTGCAAAACCAATGCAGTACAATATTCCTTCTACCAATTTGAACCGTAGGCTTCCCAGTTGAGCTTTAGTTCTCACTTTTCTTTCTGTGTAAAAAATGAAGTACATTATAGAGATACCCTTATTATCATGTACCTAAAAATATTTGCATTGGGGAAGTTGTCTTCCCAGACCTTTTCCAATTTAATTGTAAGTCCGTGGCAGGTATTCTATTCTTTTAAGATTGGGTCATCACCCACACCTTCTTTTTAAACCGGAACCCAACACCTGAAGCGACACGCTGGAAACACCATATGGTCGACCATACAACGAGCACTGGCTATGATTGGTTGGCTATGACCACCAAGCAATGACCTCCTAATGAATGACCTCCCGGCAATGAAAACTGGATCCATCGGTTTACAAACCAGAAGGCGGCGTCCCTGCATATGACAAAGCTGTTCACAGAAGCCATTCCAGCACACATAGAAGCGATGTAAGCCATTCATTTCACTGCTTGCACAGAAGCCGTTCACAGCACACACAAAGTTGTAAACATCAAAGCCCACATAATCCATTCACAGAGGTTTCACATAAGCCATTCACCCATATAAGATCCAACCAAGCTTATATGCAAGGACGGGCAGATCTATTCCCCATCTGAATACCACCCAATTTGAAAACATGCAATCGCCGCCTATGCCAACACCTGATTTCACTTTGTTGAAAATACCGCGCGGTTTGAGTCCCGCCTCCTTGCTCGACTCTCCCGATATTTCTAAGGTGCAGACGGTCTAGTTTCCAGCTGCTTCTAATGTGCAGGTCAGTTGGTTTTGTGATATTTGTATTGTTTGGAAATAAAGAGTACCCATCCATTTTATTTATTTCATAGTTTGCTCTAGGGTCTTATTTTCATAGAAAATAAGCTAAACATTTAGATATATATCAGGGTTTTTTTGTGGGTGTAGACTAAATGTTAGGGTAGGGTTTGTATATACTTACATAAACTCAAGATCCTTCAGACTATATTGACAAATTTCTTTTGATATTTATTTAACCTATGACATAACTTATTGAAATTGGGTATTGTTTGGAAATAAAAGTTAAAATGAAAAAAAAAAACGTATTGAAAGCTACATTGTTATGCCTGCATTGTAATTAAAAACATTTATTGAAAAAAAAGATTTATCATATTTTTTTAATCATGTTGTAATAAAAGAGAGTTTTCAAAGAAGGAAAACAAAAAACTAGTCTTAATTAAAATCTAGAGAAAATATTTGGATAAAGATACCATAACAAGTCAAATTGTTTTAGGCAATTAAGCTATATTTAAGAATAGCATTGGAATTTGAAATGCTTGTGAACGAGAGAGGGACTAGGACTTCCATCTTCAAATTTAAAAAACTTAAAATAAACCTAAAGCTAGTGTTAACCTACATGAAAATTGAACATATAAACAGATATAGAAATAGACAGATAAATCACAAAGATTAACGGAATGTGAATAGTTGATACACTATTTAAGTAGAGGCGATAGTGTATTTCATAAGCTATGAGAGAAACTAATGTCGATATGAAGTAAAAGATGCAAAGAATTCTTAATTAATACCATAAGTATTCCATAGAAAAAGGACCTGTGGCATATAAATTGTCATTCTTGAATTAAAGCGCACAGACTTTAAACCTGTCTTTAGGAAAACGTTGAAAAACATACTGTTAAAATAATCATAATCATAAAAATCCACTCTTGGCATTGAGCGCTTCGATCAAAACAAGTAGATTTGTAAAACAAGTAAATGGAGAGCACTAACTGCACTAACGCCAAGTTTGCCACGTTTAAGCCATGCAGTTAGTGCATGAGAGCAGCTTCCAGAAGCTCAGCTTGCGTAGGTTCAAGGAGTCCCCATGGCGATCCCTGGAGGCCATTGCTTCCAGCTAAGAGCGATGTCTTGTTTTGCTTGAGCTCGTTACAACAAGGCCTCCCATTAAGGGCTGGAAACTCATAGTAAGCTTCGCACTAAGTTGGGTTGAGGAATCAGGTGCCCAGCAGAACCATTTCTATCCTCCAGGGTATTGCCTTAATTTGCTTGCATGATGGTTGGTTGCAGGTTCTAAGACTTTCAAATAAGTTGGTTCAAGATACATTCATTCCTTCGCAAATTGTGAACCCAGTTGCATGTTTCTGAGCTGCATTCATAGTTTATGGCTTGCAGCGATGGAGGTTGCAGCAGCTCGAGTTCAATTGTAGAACACACTCATGTTGGATACACCTTACACCTCAAGCCGCTTACACCTCAAGCCGTAGTGTTGAATCCCATGGACATCATCTCATCTCTGCAGTCCTCAGCCACGGCAGACACTTCGTGCAGTATAATATCTTTGGGAATATCATTAGGCCTTGCAGAACCATTTCTATCCTCCCAGGTATTTCCTGAATTTGCTTGCACAATGGTTATAAATTAGACAACTTTCAAATAAGCAGGTCCAGTCTTCTGCAAATTGTGAAACGAGTTGCATGTTTCTTCGATGCTCCCCTCTCTGCGTGAGCCAGTGAATCTCCTCTTAGCGCACCCCTCCTCTACCCACATTCTCCCAACAATCACTGTAATATGGCCATCATTTCTATCTCTAAAAAACTGGTAGATTCAGAGAGGAAGCATTCAAAATAGATATTTAAAGATGGATCCGAAGGCAAGAGTTTGCAGCCACAGGGACCAAAAGATTCCATTCATTTTATCACCCTTGCAAGAAGATTGCATTGAACATTATGCCCAGGGGCTCTCTCTCCCAGGATAGATTTGGTGATGAGGAGCATGGTGAATGGTTTCTTTACACCAAAAGTGGAATCATAATTGAACAAGGTCGTTGAAGTATCTCTAAGTAAAGATAGTGTGAGCTTCGAGAAATCCCTAGGGAATCCGAGGGTTAGTTCAATCGGTTCATAGTTTCATGTACAAATAGGAACCCAAATTAAGCATTGGAGAGAAGAACAAAAATATGGAGTGTCTTCTTCCTTACGTTCATAAAGCCCTTCCTCTTCGGTATGGCCATGCAGGAAATCCTCCTTATCAGAATCTTAGCTCAACATAAGGCTTGCAAATGTTGAATATGGGAAGCCATTACACCAAGTTAAAAGGCCTCACCGTTCCTCCAATTTCGTTTGCAGTTCATGGGCGGAGAATGTCATGTACAGGAGTTGAAGAATGTGAGGATGCTATGAACCTGATCAAAACTAAGGCCTCTCAGAGGCAAGCCATCTCTTGTTCTTTTAGCCCCACAGATCAGGTGGAATCCAAGAAAATAGGAGTTGAGTTGTCAACGATATTTAAGGTTTTGACATATATTTCCTTTTGAAAAAAAAATTGTCTTAAGCAGAGTAATTAATTGTTAAGGATCGTTACTCATATCTAACATAGAATAAAGAATTGTTAAGGATTGTTACTCATATCTAATTTAGATTTCAGAATAATTTGAGTTTAATTGTTTTGGATTGTAGATTATAGCCATTTCCTTTTAAATTATAACCATTTGTGCATTTTTTAAAATGCATAAGCATATCTTCTCAATGCTTAGAAAGAAGAAGCTTCCTCTTCCGGCAAGTTCTCCTTTTGTACATGGACCTTCTGTACATGGAAGGATTATTTGTTGAACTTAAACATCGATTGCAACATGCATATAGACATCAAATTTAGAACAATTCAAATTCAAAACAATATGCATAGACATCAAATTTACCAGGTTATTTACATTCTCCTTTGCTCTTTGCTTGTCTTCTTTTCCTATCATATATTTTTGCATTTGCATTTGCCTTTGCTCTTTGCTTATCTTCTCACTGCTAACTCCATGCTTATTAGGCAACTGCATTCTCACTGTCGCTTGGGAGGTCTGCACTAGCAGCTCAAGCAACCAAAAAGATGGATCAATCAAGTTAATCATTTCCTTTATTTAATCATAGGGAATCAATCTTAGAGCATATTCCTCAATCTCACAGCATATTTGAGAGGAAGTAGATCCAGTATACAGAGCGTCCTCTTAGCCAAGGTAGAAGCATTTGTGTCAATGCATCTCCATCTAGTGCAGGTGCAAGAGAGACTCATCCAATCTAGTGCAACATATCCTCCCATCTACTCCAACTCTAAGGTTATTCCAGCTGGTTCAAATTCAAAGACATTTGGAGGAAGCACGGTGGCACGTGCAGTACATGCATTTGCATAGATTGCATGTTGTGCCCCATGGAACATGGGGAAGTCACACTCAAAACCGTGTTAAAAGTATAACATATTTAAATCTAAACATCTAATGTCTCAAATTAATGCGAGGAAATTTGATAGCATTATTACAAAAAAACTATAAACTTATTAAATAGATGAACTAATCTATCGATTAATCTAAGTTTCAAAAGGAAAAATATTGGCCCAGCCTCGATATGAGGCCAAATAACACCTCCAAGTTTTTTATTTGATGAAATAGTGGTGTCAAAGTTTTTATTCGATGAAACGGCGGTTTCAAAATTTTGCATCTATAAAACTTTGTTTAAAAGATTAAAACCTGTATTGATTTATGTGCAAAGTATTGAAAACAGCGGCAAGCCCATTACAATAGTCCCTGCTAGCCCACGGCAGGGACTAATAACGTACCCTAATCATATTAATTATATCGGCAGGGACTAATAACGTACCCTAATCATATTAATTATATGCATTTGAGCAAGTGATGAGCATTATTTTTTAGATTTTCCATAAGGCAGGGAAGTGATTGGTTTTATCTTGAAAACCTTATTAATATACAAAGTTTGGAGAAAAGCTTATCAATTCAAACTTCTTCATGCGTGGATCTCCTATAAAAGATTTCTAAATGATGCTTTTGAAGGGTCATCTATCATTGACAATTTAAGTGGTGTACTTGTGAGTATTTAAGGAGGATGGAGATCAGTTTTGAGGAAACCAAACTACGAACCTATTTTCACTCCTAAATTGCGATCGAAAAGTGAAGGATTTGTTAGACAAAGGAAGAATGAAGGATTTAGTTCTTGGATGGAGGTGTTTGTTTTTTTTTGTGTTGAGTGAACATAAATCTAATAATGTGTAATTGATATGCAAATGATTGAATCGTAGTTTTTCTATTGCTTCCATGTAATGCATATTGTTTCATGGAATTTGTTGAGTGGCCACTCGAAGAATGCATAGATATGCTAAAACAAACATAGATCAACTACTTGACCAAACACAATCAATGAGGGAAGGAAGATTTAAATTTAGGGTTGTTGGCTCATTGAGGAACTAATGAGATCTATTGCTAGTGGATGCTTGATCAACTTGTCTATTTGTTTTTAGGAAAAAACAAATGGAGATCACAGTTATCTTTTCAAGCATATGAAGGCTAAATGGTTGGACGTTGTTGCTCAACCATTTGGTATCTGAATTAGAAATTTATTTATTTTTAACAAATTTGAAATAAACATGTTGAATTGAAAAAAAACTTAATTAAATTTAATGCACTTGGAACAACAATGATAAATAAACATTTTTCATCACTATAAAAAAAAACAGTAATAATTTTTTTGAAACCCAGGTATACAGTAACTACTACCAAATACAATTGTTGGTATGCTTTAGGCTCCATATCTAGCAGAAATACTATTATCATGAATTAAAATTTGCTAAGCTTAAGGTCTAGATATAACTTTCTCAACAAATCATCTCTAGTATCATATACCAATAAGATTTATATTTCATAGAATTGCAATCTATGGAAAAATCAAATTATCCATCTAGTTGGTTTTCTAATATTTGTGATATGCCATGAGAAATAAAGTCAATGTATTTTATTTCGACAAGAATTCTAAAGAAATTTAATTATTACTAGATTCATAGAAAAATGATGTTCATCTTTAAAAGTTTTAAGATACATTACTTTCGCTATGATTTTTAAAATTGTTAAAAAAATAGATAGAAATAGCTTCATTACCAAAAAGCACCGAGTTTAAAAAATGTTTATCATTACAAAATTGAATTAATTTTTAAAAGTTGTTAAAAAAATAGATAGAAATAACTTCACTCAGATTGGTTTGATCGAATAAATATTTTAGACTCATATTGTCTGTTTTTAGAAGGAGCTTTCTTCCCATGAGATAGTGCCTCCACATCTTCAGAGCGTGGATAATGGCCGCTAGCTCAAGATCGTGCGTGGGATAATTATTCTCATGCTCTTTTAATTTCCGTGATTCATAACAGATCGCATGGTCGTTTTGCAAGAGGACTCCTCCAATTCCTTCCTTGCTTGCATTCGTGCATACAACGAAATCCCCATCATGATCCGCAATCCACAACACTGGTGCACTCATCAAAAGCTACTTAATCTTTTGGAAACTTTCTTCACACTTGTCAGTCCATAAGAACTTGTTTGTTTTCTTTTGCAAATCCATCATGAGGCAAGCGATTCTCAAGAAGTTCTTAATGAACTTTCGATAATACCCGGTTAAACCCAAAAAGGACCTAATGTCAGTGACACTAGTCGAGGTAGGCCAATATTTTATGGCTCGAATCTTTTTTGGGTCCATAGCTATCCCTGTCTCGGATATGATGTGACCTAGGTACTGTATTTGTGGTTTGTAAAAATCACATTTACTAAACTTAGCGTAGAGCTGGTGTTCTCTCAACACTTGAAGTACTATGCGAAGGTGTTCTTCTTGTTCCTCTTTATTCTTGGAATAAACCAGAATGTCATCAATAAAGACTAGTACAAACTTATCCAGATACTTACTGAATATGTTGTTCATCATACACATAAATTGTGCGGGTGCATTGGTCAACACGAACGACATCACTACAAACTTGTAGTGCCCATACCTCATACGAAAAGCGGTCTTGGGAATATCTTCGTCTCGGATCCGTACCTGATGGTACCTGTATCGCAATTCAATATTCGAAAAGATTTTGGATCCTCCCACCTAGTCGAACAAATCATCGATCCTAGGGAGTGGGTAACGGTTCTTTATAGTCATTTTGTTCAACTGACGGTCACTACTACATTTCGATCCAAAATCCGACGGCGCATGGATTTCTCTTTTTAAACTTATCAAAAATCACAAAGATACATTTTTTTTTGTAAATGTGGCTACAAGCGTCGGTTAAGCGACGGCTATTCTCATAACCGACGGTTATTCTCATAGCCATTGATTAACCGACAACGCATTAGTCAGGAAGGAATGTCATTCAAACAAACAAAGAAAATCCAAAAGTCACATAGGGCGTGGAACCTACAAATGCCATACACACCAAGGATTCACCTTTTAGCATAATACTGTGAGAAGCCTGTCTGTTTGGCCTACCTAATGGAAACACAAATCGCACAGTTCAACTCACTGCAAAGCCAGGGGTCGTATAGATCCATAGCTTTCCCCACACATATTGATATTGTATGCACAGTTTGCTCAAATTAACCACAGTACTGGATTTCGAGAGAATTGCAATTTCCAGGATAGAATGTCTTATGCATACCTTTTCAAGTACATTGTCATAGGAGACACTGGTAGGCATCTTGATCTGTATACATTCATTCTATTCTATGTGTATCCATGGAAAATTGAATTACACTTTCACTAGAATGAATGAAACGATAAATGTTTTGGTGTTTGGCAGGAGTGGGGAAGTCATGCCTATTGCTGCAATTCATGGACAAGAGGTTCCAGCCAGTGCATGACTTGACAATCGGGGTGGAATTTGGGGCACGCATGATCACCATTGGCAACAAGCCCATTAAACTTCAGATCTAGGATACGGTAACACCCTATCAATTTCTCATTAGTTTCTTTTTACTTTTCATCTCGTGTATATGCTACCCCTCGTAGAATTCATCCTGAAATTGTAACTGGCACAGACCCATTTACACTCGAATAGGATATGTACCGAAACCATCTTGATATGTTGGCGATTTGTGTGAATTTGAGACATGCATCCTTGAGCTTTATAACCTTGATGTGCATATGAAATGAGCCCCTGGTTTAGATGGGTCTGTGTCAGTTACCATCCATTTTCTCACTAGCTTCTGTTCTTCTTCTTTTCATTTTGTATGTATGCGATCCTATGTAGAATTCAACTTGAAAATATAACTAGCAGAGCCTCATTTACACCCGGTATGATATGCGCTGAACCCATCTTGATATGTTGGTCATTTGTGTTGATTTGAGGTATGCATCCTCGAGCATCACAACCTTGAGGTGAATATGAAATGAGACCCTGGTTTAGAGGGGTCCAGGGCAGTTACTATCCATTTTCTCGTTGGTTTCTATTTTTTGGTCCTTTTCTTCCTTACATCTTCTATGTATGGGATCCCTACAGAATTCATCTTGAAATTGTAAATAGCAGTGTCTCATTAAAACCCGGGGATGATATGCATCGAACCCATCTTGGTATTTTGGCAATTTGTGTTAATTTGAGATATGCATCCTCGAGTTTCACAACCTTGAGTTGCATTTGAAATGAGACCCTGTTTTAGATGGGTTCAGAGGCTGGGCCAGTTACCATCCATTTTCTGATTAGTTTCTTTTGTTTGTCCTTTTCTTCTTTTCATCTTGTATATATGGGATCCCACGCAGATTTCATCTTGAAATTGTAACGAGCAGAGGCCCATTTAAACTTGTCTATGGATATGCATTGAACCCATATTGGTATGTTGGTCATTTGTTTGGTATTTTGGCAATTTGTGTTAATTTGAGATATGCATGCTCGAGTTTCACAACCTTGAGGTGCATATGAAATGAGACCCTGTTTTAGATGTGTATGGAGCCTGAGCCAGTTACCATCCGTTGTCTGATTAGTTTCTGTTTTTGCCTTTTTCTTCCTTTCATCATATATGCGATCCCAGGCAGAATTCATCTTGAAATTGTAAGGAGCACAGGCCCATTTAAACTTGTCTATGATATGCGTTGGACCCATGTTGATATGTTGGCCATTTGTGTGAATTTGAGATATACATCCTTGAGGTTCACAACCTAGAGGTGCCATATGAAATGAGACCCTGGAGTGTCCATATTCAATGCACCCAATTCACTCTCTAGATGCAATGCACTGTAATAAATACACATGATGAGCTGACAGGCCACCCCACCCTCACCGCCGCTATAGAATGCATTATGCTTCCAAGTGTTGCAAATGTCTATGATATCTCACAACATTTCCAACTTTTTCCAAGGTTTTCAGGTTTATTTTTCTGAGTTTTTTTCCAAATTTTCCAGGTCCAAGCTTACGCTTTTTGACATTTTCCTGCATATTTCCAATTTTTTTTTTTCGGGCCCTTGGTGATGTATTCCCAGAAACGATTTTTGCAACAAGGGCTTCAATCAGAGGATTTTCTAAATTTGCATTTGTTCCACCTTGGATTTCAATATTATTCTATATGGAAATCCATGAAGTAGATGCTCTAACATCGTATGAGGTCATATGTTCTTGCCCATGTTTGAATCAATTCTTTGAGAGAGAAGGATGTTAGGATTTTTATTTTGACTTTAGCCATGTTTCTCGTTTTACAAATGGGAATCATGTCTAGCACAGAATATATTAAGAAAAAATAGCCATTTTTAAAAGTTATCTCTCATAAGTGATGTAATCCCATATGAATCGATTGTGTTGCTCACTTTATCATTTTCTGAGTATTGTCTAGAAAATGTGTGTAGCTGCTTCTGTCATAGATCTTGTGTGGAATGAGTACTGTATTTCGTGAATTGAATTGGTGGCAACAAGTGCAGTTTTGGAAAAGGTCGAGTGCACATCTGCTTAAAATGTTTGTTGTTCCATGCTACATTCTTTTTGGAATTTATATGCAATAGGAATTTAGTTTGTGGACATTGACAATCCTGAATCACAAAATAAAATTAGTATCATTTTCAATTTTCAATTTTGGAACTTGTGAACTTGAAAAAATTCATTGATTTATCTCTTCTGTAAATTATTTTCTAGTGTCAGCTCAAATAATAGAAAGAAGAAACTCATAATTTGGTTAGATCGTTTGCATTACAACCTACTGCCATGAGCATGGTTTAGCACATGGGGGATTTGAATTGCCAAGTATATCTTTCATGTTATTGTAGGCAGGACAAGAGTCGTTTCGATCGATTACAAGATCATACTACAGAGGGGCAGCTGGAGCACTTTTGGTTTATGACATCACAAGGTATTTTATTTGT
>LPNX010376449.1:0-91159 GCA_001517045.1 Pseudotsuga menziesii
GGCTTTTAGTGGGATTTTCAGGGAAATATGGTAGGTAAATGGACGAATGAGCCGTGAAATGGGGTAGATGAGGTAGTTAACCATTTTTGGGTGTTAACAGCTACGAGAATCGAAAATTCAGCTTTCTACCTTACCCTTATTATGTTTTACCAACTTCCGACTTTCCGACTTCGGAAATCGGAAGTCCAATTCTTCCTTACATCTTTTGGCTGTCTTTCCGGTTTCCGAATTTGACCTAAGAAAACAGAGAAAATATATTAAAAACATGGCCCGAAAGGCCTACTCTATTCTTCCAACTGTTTTATGATGTTTAAAATATCTTCTATAAGCTCGAAAAACCATAAGGCATGGTTTTATGTTTGTGACAGTCCACATTTAATATTAATAACAGATAATGAATAACAATAACCAGACTCATGGCATATGTTCATGTGAAGATTTTATATATATATATGCATTTTAGTTAGGTCACATGGATATGTTACATTGCAAATAACTTTTTTTTGTTCATGCCCCTGTTTCATTCCACGGGAAAAAAAACCATCACATTATGGAGACTATGCTAACTGAAGATTCTATTTCACTCTTGCTACATGGTGTTGTCAACCTTTTCCTGCTGGTACAGGTCTCCTCATTAAACCAAGTGAACTCACTCAACTCATCATCTATTCGGTTCCAAATTTCTATCTCAGACGACCTTCACAAACATGAGCTATTGCTTCTAATTATATATAGTAGTCTTGTAGAAAATGGACAACTAAAAGAAGGAACTATAATCAAACTTACCCAATGTACATGCAACATTGTACATAATGTAATGTATGTTTAATTTCCTCGTTGTTTTTTTCCCACTTAATCAATTTCACACTGTTCATGCATCCAATGTTTTTCTCTCCCATTACTCTCTAACATATTTATTCTCACAGGACTATTGCATTGCTTGCACTCGAAGTTGTCACAGTGGATGCAACAATTATTGGAGACCCTGCACCTTACCACTTACCTGTAGATTCTCCCTCGCAGAGTAGTTCCTCTATTGTAGTGAACCCTAGATCAATAAATAAAAACCCTGCCTTTCCTGCATTGACTATCCCATTCACATCACTCTCCTCCTCTAGCAAAGTTTGGAACATTCAAGGTCGAGTTATTGCCAAGAAAAACATACATGAATGTGGAAACCAATGAGGGTCTGGCAAAGTGTTTGGATTTGACCTTGTTAATGCTTCACACGATGAAATACATATATATGCATTCAATGAATTGGCACTCTCTTTGTATGACCAAATACAAATAGGAACAATGCACATAGTATCAAATGGCACAGTGAAAGCATCCAATCGAATTTTCAAGCATTTGAAAAGCCATAATGAGATTTTCCTAGGTTCCTCCTCAACCAACCAACCATGCTTAGATGAATACCCCTTAATACCTTTATATTTCTTTAACTTTAAAACTATTCAGGAGATTCAAACTATACATGTCAATTCCATGGTTGACCTTGCTAGACTTGTCATTTCAGTTTCACCGACATCCACGATACAGAAACGGGATGGTGTTGAGACTGTAAGGCTCAGCAATGGACTCCGTGACATGCCAGACTATAGTATTGACATAAATATTTGGGGATATCATTTCCAATTTGAAGGAGCCGAGCTTGCCAACCTTCGTGGTTTAGCTACTCCTCCAGTTGTAGCAATCAAAGGCGACCGTGTTACATATTTTAATGGAAAAACTGTTGGGACTATTTCCAACACTACTATTTTTATAAACCCAAAGATTGAATAAATTGTGGTTCTCCAGAGATGGTTTCATGACAATGTATTTCGTTCAACATCACCATCTTTGAGCCGAAAATTCAATGCCTCTCATTCTGCTCCTCATAAAATCATTACCATCAATGAGCTACAAACTCTTCAACCATATGAAAAACCTGTTTTGTACTCTCTTGTTGCAACCATCACAAATGTTAACATGGATGACTTTCATTTCCTTGCATGCCCTATTTTTGTTGATGGTATACAATGCATGAAAAATATTGCCCACAAAGTTGGAGACATTTGGCATTGTGGTAAATGTGAAGGGCAGTTTCTTGAATGTGACTACCGATACATACTAAAGGTTGACTTGGAAGAAATCACTAGATACCATCATGATGTCATAGCTTTTGATGATGTTACAAACCAACTCATGGGAATTTATGCAAAAGACCTATGTCTTCTCTCAACTGAAGCAACATCAATTATTGAAATAGGCCAGAAGATCTGCAACAAACAATTAGTTCTTACTCTTTTAGTTAGAACAAAGAACTTTTGTAGAATTGCAAGCAAAAAAATTGTAATTGTCATGGTTGTAAACACATAATCGATAATTTAAGATGAGTATTTAAATACATAGGTTATTTCAACTTGATACTTACGCCTTCTTTATTGTCTATAATGAATGCCCTCAATCCTCAATTTTAAGTCCTTATTTCATAGTTCAACATAGCAGGGTATTTTTTTTCTCCCTAATAACAGTTCTATTTTGTAGTCTCATAGCTCCACTGTACAAGCTATCACTTAACGTTTTTAACCTAAATTGTTGATACAACCTATATGGTAACTTTTGAATACAATACTAATTTGCTATTGTGTTTATTTATAAAATAAACAACTTCTATTCTTTCTTAGCACAACTTTTCATTCTTCTGTACAAAACAATAATTACATTAATGTTTTTTTTCCATATATCCTTTCTCATACTACACTTTGCTCTTCTATATTGCTTCTTTCTTACAATTATCAAGCTAGGACTTGAAAAAAAATACTTACTCCATAAATATTATTTTAAGGTACATTCTTAGTTCCCAATATGTAATTAGTTAACATTTGCTTTATATCTTCTGTTTTATATCCATATACTTTGTAGTTAATACAAGCAGAGCCTTTTTATATATCTTTGTAGCTTGATACCCCATTTTTTACCGGGAGGGGACTTTCCCCCAAGTGTCGTTATCATACACATGTTTCCTTGCATTGAGCATAGGTATGTTCCGCTGCTTGGAACTAGTTTGTTTTCCCCTTGACACTCGTCTCCTCATAGATTTGTAACTATAAAGCACTTTTATTCTTTTTCAAGCTTTTCAAAATATCTGAAAAAGTACGAAAAAATAAAAAAACCAAAAAGATGGACAGGAAAAGATGTTATCTTTGGCAACAGTCGAGTCGTATCGCCTTCGAACAGAGCACTATATATCACATCCGTGGGTTGGGTTAATAGTTTGACTTTAGGAGTTGTACTCGTTCCTCTGAGTTTATCTACACCGACTAGTTAAGCTTTCAGTCCCTATGGAGCCTCTGTTGATGCCTCCTCTGTTGCATAGATGTATCAGTTTTGTATATTGAGTCTATGTTGCCTGCATTTAGTCACCATTTACATTTATGCTCTTGTTCGAAGGAAGTAAAAGATTGAGTTGGCCATTCCTTAGTTGTCTTGACTTTTCATGTCGACCATTCCCGGTACTATTACTGGTTCGTGCACATCTTGTTCGAGTCCTTCCACATTATACAACGTTGCTGAGTACCTCGTGTTGGTTGATGGGAAATGCCTTAATGCCCTCCTTCTAGTGGATTCCATCCCATAGACTTCAGATCATTTATTCTGGAGTAGGATTCTAGAGTCATTTGAGTGCCTTGAGACTTACAGTCATCAGTGGTAGGTTCTCTCGCCATCGACGGTTTTGGGAATACATCAGTGTCCCCTGATCAATGGATTCTTTCAAGTGTTTGACCTCAACACATCTATTCACACTTGTTAGATTGCACTCTAGTACCTTAATTCCCATTTTCATTATCGGTGGGTGATCTCGCGTCTGTTAACTGTAATCAGACGATGGACTATTGTGTTCGACCTCGACACCTTTATTCACATAGTAGGACATGTACTCGTAGCGGTTTGTGTAGAAGACTTTCCAGATTGGTGGCATTCCATATATGCTACCTCCTTGATCGTGCCAGTGTTCATGATATTTCAGCTCTCGTGAATTGATTCCAGTGTATGTCAGATATCTTCAGCTTCCATGGAGATCTTCATCCTTTGTATATCTTCATCATGGATATTCTGATCTATTATATATTGTACGTGGCGATGACCACACATGTCACATTTTGTATATCATGCCTATTCATGGCCATTGTAGTCTTATGTATCCGAGACTGCTATATGTATTTGCAGTCATATGCAGAGATTGATTATTGTACTATACTGATGGATGGTTGGTTCTTCCACCTGGTTCTTCATCACTCCACTTCTGGGATGGATTTATAATGTATTTCGGCCATCATGTTACCCCTCTGACCTCACACATTAGGGGGTATCTATTACAGCTGATTTTACCACACATGATAGATCACACATTTATGGCCTTCCCTGTTCCTCTGCAAACTCTTTGGACCCCATGGACCAATATTGTACCTTTGATGTTTCCAAGATCATCCCTAAAAACACCTGTTATTTGCTATACATGACTTTTAATCCCTTTCTCGCATACATACGTGGATATTGACCTTAAACCCATGTACATCGGGATGTGTGCAAAAGGACAAATATTTTTGGAGTTTTCCTTGATGTACGTCCGAGCCACTTGTCTCTTGTCCTTCCATATGCCTCGAGATTGCTCAGATTTGACCCTCCATTACCCCTTTGGAGTATTATATAAGGAGCCCCTTGGATACATTGAAGAGCAAGAAAACTATAGTCCATTGTTGTCGTAGCTTGCTTGTACTTGAGTCTGCATCCCTTTGTCTCTTGGAGCACTTTGTGTTCTTCCCAAGCTTTCCTTTGCTTGTGAGATTACTATCGAGAGATGGAAGATTGAGGTGGTGGAGGCCCAAGTGGAGGACTTAGTTTCTCCGGTTCGCAGATGTGCCGACAGAGGTTGTCACTTATGCAATCTCTTATTTTATTAATAGAAATATCTTTTCATGTCCAATGATGTGCATTTAAATGAATATTGAATCCATAGATGCATTTAATTGCTTATGAATTATTGATTATATATGCTAGAGTAGGCCTAACACTATATTATATAGCATGCTTGCCTTGTTTACTGTTGTTGAGAGTAAATTGCTAAAGCAAACAGGATTGGAAAAAGTTCAACGAGAAGCTACTTCAACCGTCCGGAATAAGGTATGCTTCGAGATCCTTTAGTGTTAGATGTTTTATTTATCTTGCATATTGGGAAGGGATTGATTTCTGTGGTTTCTCTGTCTATTGTGGTACAGCCCAAGCCATAGGAAGTTTTCTCCGTAACAGAATTGGCAACTCTGCTGGGGAGGTTCCTATTTGTGTTTTCTTTGGGGTTGGGGGCACAATGTGCTTGATATTGTTAGGGTACACAGGGTACTCCCAAAAGACCGAACACCTTGAGAAACTGCTTCACACAAATAGATCACATATCAACACACCGATGTTTGTCACGTGGTTAAAACCCTCGAGAGGGAAATAGTCCACGACCCCAGCCAAATAGCTAATTGGAGCAATTTATTATGCAAATTTTTTTTACATGAGCTTCTCATAATAGATCAACTAGCCAAGGACCCTCTATGCTCTTTAAATAGAGACCATAGACCAATCGGGTGTTAAGCCACAGATCAATGGTAGGTATGATCTAAGAGAAGTTGAACCGTCAGATCACTCTATGTCTAGAACATATCGTGACCATCAGATTAGAATATTTACAAATGCATACTAAAGAAACACACTTTTACCTAACATATATATTACACAAGTTGATCTTAACTAACTCCTAAGTGTCTAAATATCCTAACATCCCCCCTTAAGAACAACTTGGGATAGGATTGAAGGATTTACAAAAGTGACACTATTAGGAGAAGGAAGGAGGCATTAGAGCCTATCCCCCTGTTGAGGCCTGAAAATTCGTAGGCAATAACAGCAAGGGATTCTCCCCAGTCAATGTTCCCAACTAGCTCATGACTGTTTGGTGTAGGGAATCCATCTAGTTTGCAGTCCAGCTACCGTAGGTCAAGTAACAAAAATAAAAGGTTTTACCGATTGCGGCTCGGTCCACCGTATATATTTTTGTATTTTTGACTTTGAGTATGATATGCAAGTGCCTATCTAAAATGCAGGTCGATAAAGAATGCAAGGAGCGGTCACAATGTGATGCGCAGGTTCTTACCTCTCGTCTTAGGCTCTCTTGCATCTAAATCACACACACGGCAAGAAATTAAAACTAACTACCAAACCTATCCCTAGGGAGCAAGATTGTCACTTATTAATGAGTAATGTATTTTGTGCATGCATTATAAAAAATAAATCACAGATAGCTGATACTTCTTTCAAACACATGAACATTTAAAGATATTTGAACAACCAGATAGTCAATTGTCTATGAACAACATTCATTACTCATAGTGAGAATTATCACAGAATAAACCAGAGAACATTCAGATAAGAACATAGGTTCAGAAAGTTAGAATGCTCTCACAGTTAATGAAACACAGTTGAAAACGAAATATTTCCCCTTCAACATTGTTCATTTTATCACATTCGAACATCCCACACAACACCTTCTCCAATAGGCAAAATTTGCAATTTTATATTGTAAAATGAAATAGTTCCTCTTACAAACAAAGGCTCACAAGTTTTTCTAGGGAAAAATCCCCTATCCTCTCTCACTTTTCACTCTTTATACAAGAACAACAAAACCCTTGGGCTTCCCCAATCATCTGACCTTTGGGCTCCCCAAAAACCATTTAATCTCACAATTTTTTCTTTTCCGAGAGTACTCATGATTCATATAATGTGTTACATTTCGGATTTCAACTTAAGAGTACTTCCTAAAATGGAATCAACTCGGTAACTGACGGACCCTTTCCAAGCCTGGGTTTTTTGTTGCCATCGATTCTGACTTGTCTTTTATTTGTCCTTCTGAGATCTATTGATTTTAGAATAAAAATCTGCTTATCACTTTTCAGCCAAATTTCCTCAGCTTTGTCCCTTAGCTACGTCTTCTCACAGCCGTAATCTGGAGAATCTTCTGAGTTCATCTGCAGTTAAACAAAAAAATCACATTAATTAGAACTGCATCTTTTCAATAAACTTAAACTATACTAGCAACAAAATTGATCATCAAAATTGAGGCCCTGTGCTGCGCCCTCGTCATGAAAGCCTCAACAAGAATAAAAAACCAACACTGCCCACACAGGGGTTAAAAACTTCACAAGATGGTGGGAAAACCTTATCAACTGCTTGAACCACTGAGACATCGGCCAGATAATCTTACTTAAAGCCACAATGGCGGGTTTTAGACGGACAACGGGTTCCGCGGGACCGTTAATTCTATCTGAGTCGGAAGAACTAAATGCCAAAGCGTTGGGTGGTAAAGTTCCCTGTCGACGAACGGAACGACATCAACGTCGAGAGGTTAGTGCATTACGCTGCTGCAATGGCAGAAGATGAAATGGCTACGGGCCCCATGGCCAAAAGATGAAATGGAAAAAACAGGACAAAGCATCGGTGAGCAGAGCAGTTATATGGCGGATACTTAGTTCGCTCGGGAGCCGTAACGGCAGAAAACAATCAGACTACAGCCTTTGATCAAAGTCATAAACTTTTCGCTACAACGCAAAAACAGTGTGAAAATGTTAAGTGTTCGAAAAACTTAAGGTCGTGCAGCAGTCCAAAAGCTTATCTCACTTCCACAACAGTGGCTTCACAAAGATCAAACAACCTCGACTCACACTTCGACCAACCTCCGATAATGCAAACAAGTCAAAACAATAAGAACACGACATCGAATAAGTCAAGACTATCCCACGGAACACTCATCGTTTAGCTTCCGCAACGGAGGCTCCATAAGGAAATATGGCTCCGATACGTTGATTAAATGGCCTCCGAACAATCAAACTAAAAATGTTACTTCGGCTGGGCAGTGCTGAAAGTTTGTTTCACCCTCGAAATAGTGGCGAAAAATGAGAAATAGGCTTCCGGAAAGAAAGAAAGAAATCACAGATCAAAGGGCGATCTTTAAAACCAAACTCCAAAATCCACACTCAAAGCAATTTCAGACATAAGCAATTCTCCGAAAGCATGAAGATTGTTAACCTCAAAACATTCCAAACTTGTAGCAGAGGGAAAACAAAACAGATTTCATGGAATCAGACGTTTCTAGGCAAGATAAAAATTAAGAGGAGGGTCCAAAATTTCCAAAATTTGGGAAAACAGTTGCAGCTGCAACAATTGGCGACTACCTAGTGCACCTAGATCTCTGGATAATTTATTCCTTAAGTAATAGACTGTTTAACAATAAATGAACATGTTGAATTCTTCCAGATGCTTGGATTTCCCAAATGGCAAATATATGTACTTTTAATCATTGATGATAGTCCAATTTAGGAGAAAGGCAAAACAAGATTTCTAAGTCAAGATAACTCTTTTGAGGCTGGGAAGATGAGTTTCATTATTACCTCTGTCTTCGGGTAGCTTCCATCTTGGACGCCACAGGATAGTAACATATGGTAAACAAAAATATTCCTTTGTTCCTCATTTCCATGCCATTTTGCACTTTTTTTTGCTTTTTTGGACTTTTGTCCTTTTGCATATGAGTCCTCCTACATGCCTTTCTTTCTGAATTTTCATTCAGGCTCCTCTATCCATAGTGTCCTTTTGTGTGAGAGATGTATTCAACTTTCAGATCACGGACATAGAAGAACTTTTGGCAATTTAGTACTTATATGGTTTAGTACTTTGTTTTGATACGAATTGCTTTCAAAAGAGTATTTGACTCTTATCTGCTTTTTGGCATTCAATTCCTGGCATGGGATCATTTATATATAATATACTGTTTACCCTGCTTCCTTTCCATGGGCCTTTTGCTATCACCCCCTAGGAAATTTTTAAATGTGAGATGGATGGAACCTTAAAATAGTAATCCAGACCTTTCAATCCTGGTTTATTTAACAAGGATTAAATAGGACTTCAATGTGTTCATAGCCATTCAGGAAAACTGCTAAACTGGAACAAATTATTTCAGATGAAACAATAGTACACAGTCTTACACTAAAGGACTTTAATTACTCTAGAATTCCGATACTCTCCTTGCAGCCAAAAATTTGCCTCTTTCTTATTGAAATCAATCAAAAACTAAAACATAACAGAAATCAAATAAATCAAAATAAACAACCAAGTCAATTTATTTATGTACAAGATAAAAGAACAAAATCAAACTCAGGAAAAATAAGGTTTGAGAACTAAACCATTTACTGGTAAGTTCTCTTCCCACCCCTGTAGATCTTGCAATTTATAGGTTGAGGGGCCAAGCTTTGTTGCAATCTGGAAAGGGCCTACCCATAGTTGTTGGAATTTCGTGTGTTTTCCTTTTTCATCATGGAGGTGGTCCCACTTGAGAACCAAATCTCCCACCTCGAATTCTTTTATTCCAGCTTTGTGTTTATCAAACCATCTCTTTACCACCTCCTGTTGTTGTTTAAAACGTTCTCTGGCCTTGGATCTAGACTCCTCTGCCTTCAAAAGATTATGTATCCTCATTTTCAAAACTTCATTATTTGATCCTCTGGATTATTGAGCTATTATGGAAGAGGGTAGCATGATATTGGGGGGAAGGATGGCCTCTTTTCCATAAACAAGGGTATACAGAGAAACACCTAACGAAGTCTTGGGGGTGACCCTATCAGCCCAAAGAGCATTTGGTAATGTTGAGTGCCAACTCCTCTGGTTTTCTATCACAGTCTTTTTTAAAATTCTAATCAGATTCTTGTTCGTAGATTCAGCCAAACCATTTCCCTGTGGATAGTAATTAGCAGAGTAATGCAACTTAATTCCTTTCTCATGAGAAAATGCAGTTAATCTAATCGAAGAAAAATAAGTAGCATTATCGAAAACTAAAGAAATTGGAACTCCAAACCTGGTCATAATATGGTCTTGCAAGAAGTCCATGACCGCATCTTCGTTTACTTTATGCAAAGGAATGGCTTCGACCCGATGAGTGAAGTAGTCAGTTGCTGTCAGAATATACTTGTGTTGTAGGGAAGGATTCGGCTTTATTTCCCCATTGATATCCATCCCCCACTGCTCAAAAGGTTATGTTATCATTACAGGCTTTAATGGTCCTGCTGCTTTAACTTGTCTTCCACCACACCTTTGACAAATGTCGCACTTTCTGACATGGGTGTGTGCATCTTTGAACAGTGTGGGCCAATAGTATCTGGCTTTGAGAATTTTATGAGCTGTAGTATCTCCGGAGAAATGTCCTCCAGCATGCCCATCATGTAAATCTATCATTACCTTCTTTGCATATTCTTTCTCTAAGCATCTAAGAAGAACTCCATCATAATTCTTTCTGAATAATATTCCTTTGATAATCTGATATGAGGCTGATTTAAGATGCAGTGCTATTCTCTGCTTAGAATTCCAGTGTTTCTATAACAATCCTACCTGAAGGTAATGCACAAGGTCTCGATACCAAGGATCCGGAGCTGTGAAAAGAGGACATACATCCATCAAATGTAACTCAACTTTGCCTTCCCAGACATGTTCTTCATTGTCTTTACTTTCAGTCATCAGTTTGCACAATCCTTTCCCTTTGACTATGGAGGCTGGCTTGAATTCGAGGTCATACTCCTGTAGAGCTGTTACCCAGTTTCCTCTTCTTTCTCCTATCTCCTTTTGTATGAAAAGAGTCCTCACAGCTGGGTGTGGCACTATTACCTTTGTCCGGTTCTTCAGTATATATGGTTTGAATTGTTTCACTGCTTTGAACACTGCGTAAGCTTGTTTATCCACAGCTGGGTAATTCAATTTGGCCTCTTGTAGACACATGCTCATAAATGATATGGGAAACTCATCTCCCCCATCTTCCTTCTGGGTAAGCACAGCTGCTAGTGAATCATCAAATGCGAAAGTGTACAAAATAAAATCTTTCTCAAAATCTGTACTTTTGAGGGAGGGTGCGTGCACAACAACTGTCTTTATTTTACTAAATGCATTCTTCTCTACATCAGTCCACTTGAATTGTACACTTTGCTTTACCATTTGCTGCAAATTTTTAACAATTTGAGCGGAATCTGGCACAAACCTTCGCACAAAGTTGATTGTCCCCATAAACGATTGCATGCCATTTTTATTATGGGGTAAGGGAATCTGTTCGATGGCTTTGATCCTTTCTGGGTTTATGGAGATCCCCCTCTTAGAAACCACGTGACCCAACAACTTACCTTCTGTAACAGCAAACACACACTTCTTGGGGTTTAGTGAGATACCATATTTTCGGCAGCGTTCAAAAATATGCTTTAGATGAAATGTGTGTTCCTCTCTTTTCTTTGAGAATATCGTGATGTCATCGAGGTATACCACAGCACTGCGGCTAATCAGACCGTGGAAAGCTATGTCCATAGCCCTCTGGAAAGTAGCTCCAGTGTTTATGAGTCCAAAGGGCATCCTTCTATAAGCAAAAGTTCCCCATCTGGTTCTGAACGTTGTTTTAAGTCTGTCTTTTTCAACTACTAATACTTGATTGTAGCCTGAGAATCCATCTAATAAAGAGAATAGTTCAGAACCTGAAACCATTTGCAATATCTGCTCCATGGGAGGAACTGGGTAATTGTCTTTATCTAAAGTGTGATTTAAGTTTCTAAAATCCACGCATAGCCTGATTTCCCCAGATTTCTTCCTCACCGGCACCAGATTTGAAACCCATTACGAGTGTCTAACGTTGAAGATAATTCTAGCATTCAGTAGTTTATTAACTTCACTTTGGATTAAAGGTTCTAATTTTGGATGCATTTTCCTTAAAGGCTGCTGATAATGTTTGGTTCTAGATTTGATGGGGATCACATGCTGGATAATATTGGTGTCATATGTCTTCAGATCTTCATACGTCCAGG
Organism: Pseudotsuga menziesii; assembly: GCA_001517045.1. Taxonomy (NCBI): domain Eukaryota; kingdom Viridiplantae; phylum Streptophyta; class Pinopsida; order Pinales; family Pinaceae; genus Pseudotsuga; species Pseudotsuga menziesii. The sequence goes on from LPNX010376449.1 coordinate 11,904, forward strand.
AAAAAACATCTTTGTACTGTTTAAAAAGACTGATAAACTTATTCCTTTCACCTGGAGAGCAGCATTTTCCCAGATTCACATATTTAGGCTCCATCTCAGTCCCCAAATTAATCAACTAGAACTATAGGGATGAGCTATGAGTCTTCACATTTGCTGGTCTTGTAAATTTCTTGTTTAAATCAAGCATTCGCTCCAAAGTCCTGACTCCTTTAGGAATAAAATTATCGAATTTTAGCTCGGCTTGATGTTCTTCATCGTCAATAATCACCCCTTTGAAGGTCTCGTCATTTTTCAAGCATTCTATAATCTGTTGATCGTCATTGAACACTCGTAGATTGGTAATCATATCTGGAACTAAAGGCCTGGAAAGCAATTCAACAGAGCACCGATAATTAGAGGGCACAAGCCTCGCAGCTGAGGTGGCCAACAAGTCAGCTGCTGCATTCTTAAGTCTCGGAATCGATACAATGTTGAATGCATTAAAACATTTAAGTAAATCCCATACTTCATTTTGATAAGCTTTTAAATGAGGAAAAATGCAATGTATTTGATTCCGAATTTGTTTTACAATTATTTCAGAATCTCCAAACACCTTTAGATTATTTGCCTTTAATTCAATTTCTTTCCTTAATCCCTGAACCAACGCTTCATATTCAGCTGTTTTATTGGTACATTCAAACTCTAACCTACATGAAAGAAAATGTTTATTTTTTATAGGGTCAATCAGGACACAGCCATCTCCCGACCCCTCTAAAGTTTTGGAACCATCAAAGAAAAGCGTCCAAAAATATCTAACCACTACCGTGCGAGAATTGACATCTACATCTATAGCTAAGTCTACTATTTTACAATCAATTTCATCAGCCTTTGAAAAACGAAGGAGATTAGGCTGAGCATCTAATGTATTGTTGGCTTCTTCCGCTTGATAGTTTCCTGGTTCCAGCTCAATAAAGTAGTTTCCCAAAACATAATCCACTAGTTCATTTTTTTCTTCGAACTAAGTAACATTGTGTTTCATGTGGGGCTCCCTTAAAACTTTAATCTGATTTGGGATTCCTTTAAATGGTAGCCACATATGCGACTAGTCCGAGGCAAAATATCCGTTCAGCTTTGCCAACCAATCTCTGCTCAAAACAAGTCCATAAGCTTCTGGTATGTCAGCCACCACAATATCGATGACTTGACACACCTTATCATTTGAAGATAAGCGAACAAGAACATCCTCCATTTCTCCAATTACCTTCACATTCGTTCTATCCAACTGAACGACCCTCTAGGTAGATGGTTTAGGTTGTCCATTTATCTTTTTGCAGACCGACAGAGACATGACATTGACTGATGCCCTTGAGTCCACTAGGCAATTATGCACGTTATGGTTGAAAATTTCAAAAGTAATTAGGAGAAAAGGTGGATTCTTGCTTTTAGGCTTACCTCCCATACTTGCTTCACCAATTTCTTCTTCTTGGGGTTTATTGTTAGTGGGAAGCCTCTCCTCTGATACTTCAAGTGCTTTCAATAGCTTTTCTTTCTGTTGTGGCACATTGCACATTTCAAATAATGAGATGTTTTCCCTCACTTTCTTGATATCCTCCACAATGTCATAATCCATTTTATGTTCTGTGAGATTCGATCTAGCATTATATATTTTTTCCTCATTGGGCTTAGTAGGCATGCTGGTCTGTCTAGGATTTTGACTAGTGATGGTAAATTTTGGAATTTTATCAGCTGAGGAGTTGTTTTGAAATTTCTTAACATTCTTCTGAAGTCTCTTGATCTTTGGGAGTATAAGACTCTTTTCCTTAATCAACCCTTGGCTTCTTGTCGTTACATTCATTTCTAGGATGCCCTCTTGTCTCAAATCACCTTCTTTCTCGACATCAAATAATGATACACAGTCCCATAAAAACATGGCCTCGTCCTCTTGTTTTTTTGTTGACTTATCGTTATATTTTCCTTCTTCATCGTTGTCTTCAGTTAGTTTAGAATCCAACAACTGATTCATGACCAACATCATTGAATTTATCCATTGAGGACAATTCTTTTCAGAATGGCGTTGTTGGTGGAAAGTGCAAAAGTTATCCATTCCTACCTCCGTTAAACTCATAGATACAGAGCTGTGTGGAGGGGGTTGGGATTGATTGTTATCTTCCCTTTTTTTGTAATAAGGCTTGTAGAACTTTTGGGCTTCCTTTTCTTTTTCCAAGTCTATGATTCTGTTAGAAAGCTTCTGCATCATCTTTGCCATTCCTTCAAAAGCTGGTGGTTGCTCCTCTTTAGGCTTAGTAAACAACAAAGCTTTTCTCCCTACAATTTTTTCTCCTGACCATTCATGATAATCTTTGATACTTTCCCTTTCAGCCTCTACTCTCTCCGCTTCCTCATAAGTCTCTGCTAGCGTAGGTTTGGCCTTCATTTTGGCAAACATGGCCAACTCGGGTCCTAGAGCTGAGGTATAATATTCAATTAGGACTTTATCCGAGGGTTTGTCAGCTTCAGAAAAATTCTTAAGATAGGCTGAGAATCTTTGGGTAAAAATATGCACCTTCTCTTTTCTTTCTTTCTTTAAGGCGCATAGTCCTTTCATGAGAGCTCCATGAGTTTTTTGGGTTGCATATTTACTTCTAAAAATCCTTTCAAAAGTATCCCAATCAAGGATAGAGTTTGCAGGAAAACCAAAGTACCACGATGCTGCTACTCCTTTAAGAGTGTGTGGAAAAAGTCTACAAACTACATCCTCATATTCCCCAGCCCTTAATCCTTCTATTGCCAAATAGAAACTCTGCAAGTGGTCATCTACTAACATCTTCTCATTTGGATCAAACTTGGGCAGCATCTTTTCAAAAGATTGAGGTAAGTCATGCAAAGGAGGTGTTAGGTTTAAAGGTGATCTGGCTTTCCAAGCAGGTGGTGGATTTAGTGGGTTGGGTGGCTGATTTGCGTTTATGCCTGCCATGAGTCTGGGTGGAGAGTGAGGTGGTGAAGGCACGGGAATACGCACAGGTGAACAGTAAGGTATGTTTGGGCTTATTTAATTGAAAGGTTGAACCACCTCCTGTAATGCTCCTTCTACTAACTCTTCCAAGTCTCCAACCAACACTGAATCTTCCAAGATAGGATGGTCTGTCCTCTTAGATTCTCTTCGAGGTAAATCAGGGATGATGGGTAATGCTCCAATACTCTTTACATAGGCCTGTGTGTGTCTTCTCAGATCATTTACTACTTGGTTGTCCACAACAAATAAATGTTCTCTATTCTCTTCAGGAATTGGATTGGGAAATAGACTGCTTTCAAAACTATCACTGGTGGAGTTATTTCAAGGAAATGGATTTCCCCGGCCATCCATGCACTAACAACCCTCCTTCTAGCGCCAAAAATTGTTAAGGCCTGGAAATTCGCATGCAACAACAGCAAGGGATTCTTCCCAGTCAACGTTCCCAACTAGCCCGTGACTTTTTGGTGTAGGGAATCCATCCGGTTTGCGGTCCGGCTACCGTAGGTCAAGTAACAAAAATAAAAGGTTTGACCGGTTGCATCTTGGTCCACCGTATATATTTTTGTATTTTTGACTTTGAGTATGATATGCAAGTGCCTATATAAAATGTAGGTCGATTAAGAATGCAAGGAGCAGTCACAATGTGATGCGCAGGTTCTTACCTCTCGTCTTAGGCTCTCTTGCATCTAAATCAGACACATAGCAAGAAATTAAAACTAACTACCTAACCTATCCCTAGGGAGAAATATTGTCACTTATTAATGAGTAATTTATTTTGTGCATGCATTATAAAAAAGAAATCACAGATAGCTGATACTTCTTTCAAACACATGAACATTTAAATATATTTGAACAACCAAATATCCAATTGTCTATGAACAACACTCATTACTCATAGTGGGAATTACCACAGAATAAGCCAGAGAACATTCAGATAATAACATAGGTTCAGAAAGTTAGAACGCTCTCGCAGTTAATGAAACATAGTTGAAAACGAAATAGTTCCCCTTCAACAATGTTCATTTTATCACATTTGAACATCCCACACAGCACCTTCTCCAACAGGCAAAATTTGCAATTTTATATTGTAAAATGAAATAGTTCCTCTTACAAACAAAGGCTCACAAGTTTTTCCAGGGAAAAAGCCCCTATCCTCTCTCACTTTCTACTCTTTATACAAAAACAACAAAACCCTTGGGCTTCCCCAATCGTCTGACCTTTGGGCTCCCCAAAAACCGTTTAATCTCACAATTTTGTCTTTTCTGTGAGTACTCATGATTCATATAATGCGTTACATTTCGGATTCCAACTTAAGAGTACTTCCTAAAACGAAATCAGCTCGGTAACTGATGGACCCTTTCCAAGCCTGGGTTTTTTGTTGCCATCGATTCTGCCTTGTCTTTTATTTGTCGTTCTGAGATCCGTTGATTTCAGAATAAAAATCTACTTATCACTTTTCAGCCAACTTTCCTTAGATTTGTCCCTTAGCTACGTCTTCTCGTAGCCGTAATTTGGAGAATATTCTGAGTTCGTCTGCAGTTAAACAAAAAAATCACATTAATTAGGACTGCATCTTTTCAATAAACTTAAACTATACTAGCAACAAAACTGATCATCAAAATTGAGGCCCTGTGTTGCGTCCTCATCGTGAAAGCCTCAACAAGAATGAAAAACCAACGCTACCCACACAGGGGTTAAAAACTTCACAAGACGACGGGAAAACCTTATCGGCAGCTTGAACCACTGAGAGATCGGCCAGATAATCTTACTTAAAGACACAATGGCGGGTTTCAGGCGGAAAAAGTGTTCCGCGGAACCGTTAATTCTATCTGAGTCGGAAGAACTAAATGCCAAAGCGTCGGGTGGTAAAGTTCCCTGTCAGTGAACGAAACGACATCAACGTCGGGAGGTTAGTGCATTACGCTGCCATAATGGCGGAAGATGAAACGGCTACGGACCCTGCGGCCAAAAGATGAAACAGCGAAACCAGGACAAAGCATCGGTGAGCGGAGCAGTTATATGGCGGATACTTAGTTCGCTCGGGAGCCGCAATGGCGGAAAACAATCAGAATACAGCCTTCGATCAAAGTCATAAACTTTTCGTTACGGCGCAAAAACAATGTGAAAACGTTAAGTGTTTAGAAAACTTAAGGTCGTGTAGCGATCCAAAATCTTATCTCACTTCCACAACAGTGGCTTCACAAAGATCAAACAACCCTGACTCACACTTCGACCAACCTCTGATAATGCAAACAAGTCAAAACAATAACAACACGACATCCAAGAAGTCAATACTATCCCGCGGAACACTCATCGTTCAGCTTCCGCAATGGAGGCTCCATAAGGAAATATGGCTCCGATACGTTGATTAAATGGCCTCCGAACAATCAAACTAAAAATGTTACTTTGGCTGGATAGCGCTGAAAGTTTGTTTCACCCCCGAAATAGTGGAGAAAAATGAGAAATAGGCTTCCGAGAAGAAAGAAAGAAATCACAGATCAAAGGGCGATCTTTAAAACCAAACTCCAAAATCCACACTCAAAGAAGTTTCAGACATAAGCAATTCTCCAAAAGCATGAAGACAGTTAACCTCAAAAAATTCCAAACTTGTAGCAGAGGGAAAACAAAGCAGAGTTCATGGAACCAGACGATTCTAGGCAAGATAAAAATTAAGAGGGTCCAAAATTTCCAAAATTTGGGAAAACAAGGCTAGAGTTATTCTGAACATATCCAGGAGGTTGTTCCATGTAAATTTCCTCATGTAAATCACCATGTAAGAAGGTAGACTTGACATCCATTTGATGAACTTCCTAGTTATGTAAGGCTGCAAGGGAAAGAACAAGGCAGATGGAGTTCATCTGCCTTGCCAAAGTTTGCTCAAGTTATCACTATGAGCAACAAAAACTGAAGGAAAAGGTGATGATCTAAAGTTGTTAAATTTGTACAACCTGGTAATATCATCAACAGTTCCAGTAGCAAGGACATTTTGAGGATTTTTAAAATCCTTGATTACAACTTGGTGAGGTGTAAACGTCACAGTTTTACCTTCACCCGAATGAGTAATTTGATAAACTGATAACAAATTGCATGAAATTTTTGGAACACATAGTACATCACTGAAATGACCATTTTCTACTGGAACTGTTCCAGATCCTACAACACTTAGAGATCTATCATCACCAACAAATATTTGTTTGGTGTTACATTCATGCATAGTAGAAAAGATGGCTTAATCCTTAGCCATATGATAAGATGCTCCAGAATCAATGAGCCATTCATTTGAAGTAGAAGAAGAAGATGTAGTATAAGAGTAACCAGAAGCACAAAGTGCATGGCCATGAGAGTTAGATTATGAAGACGAATCTAGGCTGATGTGGTGCTTCTTCATTGTTGCGTCCAAGGTTGCCATCTTCTTGAAACATTTAGATTCATCATGAAGATCTTTCCCACAAAAATTGCAATGACACTCTGTCATCTTTCCTTTTGGCTTGGATCCTTTGTCATTTTTTAAAGAAGGAGCTTACTGAGAGGGTTTGGGACCCTTACTGTTTGGCTTATTATTGCGAAAATTTTGTTTCTTGGGAGGCTTGGACTTTTCTTTCTATTGGGACAATAAGGCTTTCCCAGATGTATCTGCATTGTTAATTATTCCAAGACGAATGAGCTTATCTTGCTCTCTAATTAAGGAATCACAAAATGATTCAAGACTAGGATCTTGATAGCTAGCTACAGTCAAGGATTCTTTCATGGAGTAGAATGTAGATACAAAAACAGAATATGCAGGTCCAAGTTTGGAAAGAATATGATAAATACATTGTTTGTCTTCTTTCTTAATCTTGCATTCTGCACATAAGAGTCTACGAGTTTTATACTTAGATAAATAGTATTGAATGCATGAAAAATCATTTGGATTCAAGGAAATCAACTCATTCTCAAGTTGATGACCCCTAATTTCATTATGTTTACCAAACGCAGATTCCAACTTTTCCCAAGCTATATCAGGTTCATTAATTCCAGATATGTGGAATTGCAAATCAATAGAGATTGACATCCCAATCAATCCACGAGATTCATCACATCTATTTGCCCATTTAATTTTCTTATCATCATCAAAGGGTTCTGTTTCTTTTTCTGAGGTTATCCTAAAAAGTCCCCTACTTCACAGAACATCCTCCATACGATATTTCCATGAGAAATAGTTAGAACTTGTAAGTATAATATCACAAGGGGCGGCCATAATATAAATTAATGGTTGAAAAACAAAAACTAACTGTTTGGATGCAAAGAGCTTGAAAAAATATGCGGTTTTAAAAAAATCGGCACTGAAAACTGATTCTGGATGATGAAGTTATGCTTGACCAAAGAAAATGTTGAAGATGTCCCCAATAGTGACGTGGCAGATATTAACTTGACCAACTAAAAAAAGAAGCCCCCTCTTCCCAAGATCAATCTTTGACAATCAGTTTACAATAAAGTTGCTTTGAAGTGAATCACTTTTGTAGAATAAGTGATGTTCACTTTTACAATAATGTGACTTTTAAACAGTGCGGCAATAAATTAAAGACTTAAGTGACTCACTTTTTATTTTATTTTATTTATGTGAGATGCACTTTTACAATAAAGTTAATTTAAAAATAAAAATTGCATACACTAAAAAGTAGCTTGATAAGACTTGAACTCAAGATTTATCAATGAGTAAATCAACTTTGGACCAAGTGAGCTAAGTTTAAAAGGTACGTAAAAGTATGGAAAGAGGAAGAGGTTTTTATTTTTATTTTTTAATTTTACTCTTCTCTCTCGTTCTCCGTGCTTGCTTTCTTTTCTTGCAAATCATAAAAAAAAAAAAACGAAAAAACAAAAACAAAAAAAACTTTTTCCACATAATGGGGTTAGATCTTGGTTAGCTTACCCGGAAAGTCTATGTTTTCAAGTTTTCTCGTTGTTTCTGATTTGCCGTGATCGCACAAGGTGCACGGCAAAGAACATACATAGCCGATAAGACAGGAAAAACAAAACTTTTCCTCCCTGTTTCTAATTCACCGCGATCGCGCAAGGTGCACGCCAAAGAGCATACACAGCCAAGGAAGGCAACAATCCAAGAATAAAAAAAAAGGATCTAATAATAAAACTGATAAAATACGAGAGATTTAAAAAAATTAAACAAATCCGTCACTGTAACATTATACCTTTAGATTTGCCAAATTGGGTGTTTCTGGAACAAACGGAAACGGTTTTTAGTGAACAAAAACTGTTTCCAAATGGAAACAACGCCCTGGACATAATGGAACAGCTCCCATAGGCTACAAATGCATAGAAAATCCCAAACCAGAAACCCTTTCAAAGTTTTGGCAACACCAGTTCCAGATCTTGATCAAAACCGAAAGCGGCTCTTCATAAAAGCTCTGATACCATGTTAGGGTACACAGGGTACTCCCAAAATACTGAACACCTTGAGAAACCACTTCACACAAATAGATCATAGATCAACACATTGATGTTTGTCATGTGGTTAAAATCCTCGAGAGGGAAACAGTCCATGGCCCCAGCCAAATAGCTACTTGGAGCAATTTATTATGCAAAAAAAAGTTACATGAGCTTCTCATAATCGATCAACTAGCTAAGGACCCTCTATGCTCTTTAAGTAGAGATCATAGGCCAATCGAGTGTTAAGCTATGGATCAATGGTAGGTATGATCTAAGATAAGTTGAACCGTCGGATCACTCTATGTCTAGAACATATCGTGACCATCGGATTAGAATATTTACAAGTGCATACTAATGCATACTAAAGAAACACACTTTTACCTAACGGATATAGTACACAAGTTGATCTTAACTAACTCTTAAGTGTCTAAATATTATAATAGATATTCTTGACTTGCTCTTTGTTTCTCCCTATTTTTGTGTCGCATTTTATAGTATGTTCATACATTGACACTCTCCTTGAGTGGTTTGACCATTTGCCTACTTTTTACCACTTTATTCTCTATATACGCAGGTTTTTGGCTAAAAGTCGCGTACATACATGGGTTTTTGCCCAAAATTTGCGTATACATGCAGGTTTTTGGCTAAAAGTCGCGTATATATGCAGTTGTTCTTTAAACAGTTGCGTACGTCCTCCATTTTTGTTGAGTTTGATGTTGTGGAAAGTTGTTGGGTGGGTTGTGAGTGTGGATGGGTTTTCTTGGGTTCTTATGGTGTCTGTTGACTGCTTCTTTTGTGACCAAAGACCGCTTTTTCATTGATTTTTCTTTGAAGTAGTTCTAGTCATTTATATTTTTGTTTTGCCATTAGTGCATTACTCCTTTTGTCTCAGTGTCTTGTTGGGCTTGTGTTTTATACTTGCTTCAGAGACTGAGAGTTTTAAATGACTTTTATTGCATTTTTCATTCGTTTATAATGAAAAATACATTAGTTGCATTCTTACTTACATCTTAGATATAGATTTGAGGAGGTACTTGCATTGGATTCCTTGGATGAGAGTTGTATTTAGGCTTTCATATAGGAATGATTGCATTGACATTTGGAAATGAATTATTTTTTATGCATTTCATGTAGTGGCATACCCTGTTTTTTATTCTACACAATTGCACTTGGCATTGCTTGTTAGGTGTGCATATTTACTTCACTACTGAGTCATAACTTCATTAATTGCATGGCCATTTCCCTTTGAGTAATCACAGCCAACTAAAATCAAAGCTTAATAAAATGAATTACACTCTTCTTTTATAGGGTGCATCAACAATAATAGGTTTTAGGGTCTTGGAATATTTCATTGTGAGTTAATTCTCCAAGACCACTAAACAAAAAAAGTAGGTGTCTGTCCAGGTGAGAGAGTGAAACCCTTCATATAATTAGTGTTTCTCAGGACGCTCCTCTTACACGAGATTTAAGCATGAGGCAGTGTGCATGATTGTGATTAGGATAGCCCTTGGTCACTTTTGTGACCGCCAGAGATATTTCCAGGATTGTATTCGTATCTAGGGGCTCTTTTGAGTTTCGGGCTTTGCTACCCTGCCCATATGGTCGATCCCAGCTATGACTGTCCGCCTGAGCATTGGTTATATTAAGGTGACCTTAGTTGCCTTACCTAGGTTATCGAGGGGGTGTTTGCAGAGGTTATTGGCTAGGTAGGGGTCGGACAACACAATCTCTATATGCGTTGAAGTTGAGGGCCACTATAACTGGTTACATACCTCCGCTTGTAGTGTATGGGAGTTTCGAGCCTCTCCTAGGTGAGACATACCTACTGCATTCGGGAGACATATCCTCCCCTTGGTTTGCTTCTTTTTGGCTAGATATTTTCTTAGGAGTGTGCTCTTTATGCGCTAGTTGGCTTTTGTGATCGCGGTTACTTGAGTATATTTATGTTCTCTTAAGTTTGGATCTTTTTATTTTCGGCATGCCTGGTATCCTGTCACCCGTCCTTGGTCCTAGTACGGACCGTGGTGTCGGAATTGGGGGCATCACAGCCCCTTACCGTGCTCATGAATTTTGGGAATGGTCATATTCCATCCTCTCCTCCATTTGTGGAGGATTTTTATTCCCTTCGCTCGGTCTTTACACCAGTGGTCACCCTCACGGGGGTGGTAGTGGATACGTGAACCGTGGGTCCTCACCTTACATTCCTTCTTATGTCCCATCGTCCACCACACTGTTTCTTTTGGATGTAGTTGTCATGATCATTCCTCCCTGTACCCTATAGTTTGGACTCTTTACTAACTGTTTCCAACTGTTTTGGACTAATATTGTTGTCATGTAGGGTCCATTTTTTTGTACACTCTCTCTGAGGCTTTGACCTGTTCGTTCCCATTACAGGTATAATGTCTGAATTGACATATAGGTTAGGATTTCACATCCGCCTGCATTTTGCATGAACTTATGACCATTTCATTTTAACCTTAGGTACAAACCCATTCCATGATATCACAGAACCTTCATGCTTCTGATAGAAGTGGTATTGTGTGAATGGTAGAGCTTTTATATACATGGGTTCCCTAGTTAGATCATTTTTTGCATTTGGTGCCCATGCTGAGATACCTCTTTTATATTGTGGGAATCCTTTGTATAGTATTGCCATGTCATTGAGCAAGAGCTTCATACTCCTCTTGAACTTTATGCTGGCCATTCCCCCAGGACTCCCTTGTATATGTCAAGTTGTAATTGTTTTATCATGAGTTTTGTTTACCTTATTGAGCCTTACGCTGCCTTACCTGACTTTGATTATCAACCATATAGCCCGAGCTTGTCTCATGTCTAGCCAAGCATAGCCTTTTTATATATCTTTGTAGCTTGATACCCCATTTTTTTATCGAGAGAGGACTTTCCCCTAAATGTCAGTATCCTACACATGTTTCTTTGCATTGAACATAGGTATGTTCCGCTGCTTAGAACTAGTTTGTTTTCCCCTTGACACTCGTCTCCTCCTAGATTTGTAACTATAAAGCACTTTTATTCTTTTTCAAGCTTTTCAAAATATCTGAAAAAGTCCAAAAAAATCAAAAAACCAAAAAGCCGGACATGAAAAGATGTTATCTTTAGCAGCAGTCGAGTCGTGTTGCCTTCGAACAGAGCACTGTATATCACATCCATGGGTTGGGTTAATAGTTTGAATTTAGGAGCTGTACTCGTTTCTCTAAGTTTATCTCCACCGACGGGTTAAGCTTCCAGTACCTATGGAGCCTCTGTTGATGCTTCGTGTGTCGCAGAGATGTCCCAGTTTTGTATATCGAGTCTATGCTGCCTGCATTTAGTCACCATTCACCTTTATGCTCTTGGTCGAAGGAAGTTGAAGCCTGAGTTGGCCATTCCTTAGTTGTCTTGACTTTGCATGTTGACCATTCTCGGTACTATTACTGGTTCATGCACATCTTGTTCGAGTCCTTCCACATTATACAGCGTTGTTGAGTACCTCGTGTTGGTTGATGGGGGATTTCTTAATGCCCTCCTTCCAGCGGATTCCATCCCATCGAATTTAGATCATTTATTCTGGGATAGAAGTCTAGAGTCATTTGAGTGCCTTGAGACTTACAGTCATCAGTGGCAGGTTCTCTTGCCATCGACCGTTTTGGGAATACATCAATGTCCCCTGATCGATGGATTCTTTCAAGTGTTCGACCTCAACACATCTATTCACACTTGTTAGATTGCACTCTAGTACCTTGATTCCCATTTTCATTATCGGCGGGTGATCTCGCGTCTGTTAACGGTATACATCAATGACCAGTAATCAGACGATGGACTACTGTGTTCAACCTCGACACCTTTATTCACATAGTAGGACATGTAATCGTAGCGATTTGTGTAGAAGACATTCCAGATTGGTGGCATTCCATATATGATACCTCCTTGAGCGTGCCAATGTTCATGAGATTTCAGCTCTCGTGACTTGATTCCATTGCATGTCAGACATCTTCAACTTCCATGGAGATCTTGATCCTTTGTATATCTTCATCATGGAGATTATGATCTATTATATATTGTTCGTGGTGATGACCACACATGTCACATTTTGTATATCATGCCTATTCATGGCCATTGTACTCTTATGTATCTGGGACTGCTATATGTATTTGCAGTCATATGCAGAGATTGATTATTGTACTATACTGATGGATGGATGGTTCTTCCACCCGGTTCTTCATCACTCCACTTCTGGGATGGATTTATAATGTATTTCGACCATCATGTTACCCCTCTGACCTCACACATTAGGGGGCATCTGTTACAGCTGATTTTACCACACATGGTATATCACACATTTATGGCCTTCCTTGTCCCTCTGTAGACTCTTTGGACCCCATGGAACAATATTATACCTTTGATGTTTCCAAGATCATCCCTAAAAGCACTTGTTATTTTCTATACGCGACTTTTAATCCCTTTATTGCGTACATACACGGATATTGACCTTAATCCCACATACATCGGGATGTGTGCAAAAGGCCAAATATTTTTGGAGTTTTTCTTGATGTATGTCCGAGTCACTTGTCTCTTGACCTTCCATATGCCTCGAGATCACTCAGATTTGACCCTCCATTACCCCTTTGGAGTATTATATAAGGAACCCCTTGGATACATTGAAGAGGAGGAATTGAAGAGTAAGAAAATTATAGTCCATTGTTGTCGTAGCTTGGTTGTACTTGATTCTGCATCCCTTTATCCCTTGGAGCACTTTGTGTTCTTCCCAAGCTTGCCTTTGCTTATGAGCTTGCTATCGAGAGATGGAGGATTGAGGTGGTGGAGGCCCAGGTGGAGGACTCAATTTCCCCGGTTTGTAGATGTGACGACAGAGGTTGTCACTTATGTAATCTCTAATTTTATTAATAGAAATATATTTTCATGTCCAATGATGTGCATTTAAATGAATATTGAATTCATGGATGCGTTTAATTGCTTATGCATTATTGATTATATATGCTAGAGTAGGCCTGACACTATATTATATAGCATGTTTGACTTGTTTACTTATTGTTGAGAGTAAATTGCTAAAGCAAGCGGGATTGGAAAAAGCTCAGCGGGGATCTACTTCAACCGTCTGAAATAAGGTATGATTCGATATCCTTTAGTGTTATATTTTTTATTTCTCTTGCATATTGGGAAGGGATTGATTTCTTTGGTTTCTCTGTCTATTGTGGTACACCCCAAGCCATAGGAAGTTTTTTTCGTAACAATTTTCTTCCCCCAATACATTTCCAATATTGCCACATCCCTACCCCATTTAATATCAAAACTTGACATCCTTGTTGTTCACAAATGCAACTCTACAAGCAATCCATATGAACTATTTGTTAGTCAAACACATGTTCTTGCTTCCCTTCAATACAAAATGGCAAACGACCCATACTACAAGGATGCACAAGTCAACCCAATTGCATTAGCTTCCTTGCCTCTTATATCAACAAACATTTTACCTATGATTCCTCATGTTAATAGTAGTGATACATTATCTCATCAAAAAATCTTGTCATGTACAATTCAGCCACCAAATTCATTTGAACCCTATGAATTAGAATCCTCCTCGTTTATTTGAACACAAACTAATGCTAGAACTGAGGTTGAATAAATTAGACACTTGTTACACATACCAAACATCCCACTACCACCTTCCATTGATTGCCCCCCTATAGGAATCTCCCTATTAATGAGTACAACACATAGGTCCTTCTTTCCATGGCTTTTCCAACCTTGTTCCCCACAGGTGCAGCAATGCCTAAACAACCATGCATTCATGAAGTTGAGATGCACGAATATGCACTTCACCTTATTCACTATCATGACAACATATTTGGCCAACATCCTCGCTTCCGGTACTACATATACAATCTAATCATGCATCATCAGAGTAATGCTACTGCTTCTGTTTTTGTCAAAATTAATCTTGAAGATACACTACCTCCCATAATACTTGAGCTTGTTAACCAATTGCAAGACATGCCTAATGACAAAATTGGTGACCGGGTCGCAAGGTTTGTGTCTTCATTACATGGAATACGCTCGTATTGGAACAAAAGTAGAGCTGAACTCACAAATATGATCAATCAACAAGGTACACCAACATTCTTCTTCACCCTTAGTGCAGCTGACACAAAATGGCTAGATTTGCATGCTCTAATTCCTGCTAGACGTCCTACCAGTTTAGATCAACACTATCAATGGAAGATTCACAACATCATATCAAATCCACATATTACATCACAATACATGCACAATAGATTCAAAACATTCCTTCAAGAGGTGCTTCAAAAAGGTTTTCATATAACGGATTCTTGGTGCAGGTATTCTACTATCTCTTCCTTCTTATTCTTCTCTTCATGTTTCTGACTTTATACAATTCATTTCTAATATATTCCTTTTCCTCCCATGTAGGTATTAATGAAAGCATAGAGGATCCACACACATTCATGGTTTTATTTGGTTGGCAGATGCACCAAATATGGGCACCTTAGAATGGGAAGATGTTCTTGCAGTTGAAGCTGCAAAACAATTTTTTGACACATAAGTTACAACTTGGAATCCTTTTAATTCCCACTTGTACACATATGGGTTACACCATTCTACTACAAATGATCCATGCAGTCTTGCATCACCATCCATATTTGCATCAAACTACTCATTTGACTATGAAGAACTTGTAAATTTTGTTCAAAGGAACACCAAATGTTCAGAATCAACTTGCCTTCACAAAAAAGGAACATTTGTTCAATGTCACTATGGTTTTCCATATGACCTACAAGCTACTTCTTTATTATTCATTGATCCAAATGGACGTAAAATCTACAATGTTGTAAGAAATAATTCCCTTCTAAATATTCATAACCCTACCATGCTTTCAATATGGAGGGCTAATGTTGATTTCCAACCTGTTCTTTCTAGACATGTTGTCCTCAAATACATTTCAAAGTATGCATCAAAAGTAGAGCCAAAATCAGAAATCTACCATGCAATTCTCTCTCTCCTTGCATATGCAGCACCAAGTGATAGCCCCATTCTTCATCCAATCAAACAATTTCTTGCAGAAACAGTTGCAGAATGAGACATTAGTGCACAAGAGACGTGTCACATGCTCCAAAAACTCCCTCTTGTGCTTTGTATCCGTCACTTATTTTCCCTAAATGTGAGCGAAAGTGTCTTCCATTGTGTTTGTAATGACACTACTAACACCCCTCCAAACTCCCCCTTCATATTTTCATACATGCAAAGACCCCTTGCTCTTGAATATCTAACCTTGCTTGAAGCTGCTCGATCTTGGAAAAAATTCCATGGAAGTAAAACTTGCATCATAAGATTGTTAGAGTCTATCCACAATTCACTTCCATTCCTCCCTTTCATTCTTCATCTTTTGAACCGTTTTGTTGGAGTGAACTTCTTCTATACAAACCTTTTCATTCCATCCGTCAGGATATTGGAATAACAAGTTCTGAAATTATTTCTCATTGGCATCACATTAAAGGCACATATGTTGTGTGGCATGTTGAACTCGCACAAGAACAACCCTCTACACCTCTATTTGATGATTCAAACTCCGATGCAATTACCTTTCCCTTGCCCCATAGCATGGATGAATGGGAACTTCTCTCTCAAATGCAACCAGGAAACAACATCCATATTGATGACCTTGAAATGCTTGGACATCGTGATTATGACAAAATCACCATTGGACACATAACAATATAACCACCGATTTGCATGAGACAACAACATCATTCATTGACCTCAATCTCTTGTCCACCCAACTACATGAAGACACCCCATCGTTCTCCAATTCACCTGATTCCTTGTCTCCCACACAACGTATAGCCTTTGATCTTGTGGTTTCCCATTTTAGAAACACTACACCTACTGAACCACCAAAAATGGCGATTCAAGGTATTGCATGCATTGGGAAATCTTACCTCATATCTTGCTTGAAATATACACTCCAAACTACATATGAACAAACTACCTCCCCGCTTCTTCTCCTTGCTCCAACTGGTGTTGCTGATTTTAACATACATGCATTTACAATACATTATGCTCTTCGAATTCCCATTGTTGAAATGCACCCCCTTGAAGGCCAATGCCTTTCAAAACCTCAAGAAGAAATCCGCCATATTCGTTATATTCTCATTGATGAAATGAGCTTTATTGGCCCAAAAATGTTAACTCAAACTGATGCACGCTTATGTCAGGATTTCCCCTCACATTGTACAATCTTGTTTGGTGGTTGTCCCATAATCCTTCTTGGTGACTTCGGACAAGTGCCTCATGTAAAGGACATCCCCATGTATGTAGGCGCATTCGTTGGAAATTCTCTCTTGCATACATTTGATACTTTTATCACGCTCAACACTATTTTCCAACAACAAGGAAATAGCCCTTCTCAAACTTCCTTTTTCCAACTCTTACTAAACCTTCAAAATGCAACACCAACTGTTGAAGACTGGGAACTACTAATGAAAAGAACAACCTCATTCCTTTCACATGTGGAAAACTGTTCATTTCAACAATCTATCCACTTGAATCCCACTAATAGCTATGTTGCATTGCACAACAGACACATGTTCAAACACCTTAATATGCCAATTGCACATTGCTTTGCAGAACAAAGGAACAAATATTCCCACCATTCCATTGATGACGAACAATTTCCATTAAAGGTCCTTCTTGCTATTGGTCAACAAGTCATGTTAACTGCAAATTTATGGGTTCAAGGAGGCCTTGTTAACAGCTCACTTGGAAAAGTAATCGACATTGTCTACAACTCCAATGAACAACCTCCTACCTTGCCATGCTTTGTTGTTGTCGAATTTCTCCATTACAAAGGACCCTTATGGGATGCTTATAATCCTACTTATGTTCCAATATCTCCCATAACAAGAGGATCGCATAGGCAACTACCACTTCGTATGGCATGGGGTTTAACAATTCATAAAGCCCAAGGTATGACCCTACAAAATGTAACAATAGATATTGGAAACATTGATAGACAAGGGCTTACATTCACTGCAATATCAAGAGTTACATCTCTTTGAGGCCTTCGCATTTGTCCAACTTTCTCTTTTTCCAGATACTCTTGAATGCAAGACAATCCATATGTCCAATGTAGAAAACAAGAGGAAATGTTACTTGTTTCAAAATATTTAAAACCAAAATGTGGTTGAGGCTTCTTGTTGTTTTCTCTATAGATGTATTGTTTTTATTTGGTGACTTGTTGATGTAAGAGATCTGCTTTTGTTTCAAGGAATATCCAAGAAATTTTGAAGTAATTGGGTTCTAGACTAAACTGTCTCAAGAAACTGAGACACTAAGTGTGAAAGTTTTTAGGTAGGACAGTTATGATATATAATTGATAGTAAGGAAATACTAACTCAACGTATAAAAATATAGATCAACTCTTATTTCCTTAAATCAACTTTAATTAAAAATCAACAATAACAATTGCAATGCTTTATCTAATGTTGAATTGTTAATTAATATTGTCTCCATCTCTAATGCCTTGATGAAGCTTTGACAATTTTATTTGTTTAAGTTAGTGTAAACTTGGGTGCAAAAATTGATCTTGATTTGCATGTTTGCACGTTAATGATTAATTATTAATTAATAACAAAACTCAAAAAACATTATTGATCTTGATTTGCAAGTGAATTAAACAAAAGCATTCACTTATTGCTCCTTCCATATGTTGATTTCGTAAACATAAATCAGTACATCAACCAACACATTTACAAATAACAACCAATAATTGGAAACCCATATAAATAGAAGAAGGACTACAATCCATTAAAAACATTTAATGGACAACCATGAAACATACCACAAAATGACTGTAATTTTATTATTTTGCAAAAATTACAAAGTGAAAAAATTAGAATCTTTTTTCTGTATAGCTCCTAAGCTTAGTCTCCAAAAAGTCCCCCACCCCCCCACCACTTGGAAACACCTTTCTCTTTCAATAATATTCCAAATTTTTACAAAAAAAGGAAACTGCTAACTACTTATTTATTGGTTTTGGAGTCATTGAGCTGAGAACTAGAATTCATTTTTTGGTATTTACAGGATCTTACAGTACTACAATCAGTGTTATTATAGGTCACATAAATCAAGAAAAGACATTCGTTTGACATACATATCACATGTTAACCATGTAATGAGAGATCGGTACATAAATCAACACATTAATAGATACCACTGATAATTAGCAAGCCATAAAATAACAGAAGAATGACTAGAATTCATTAAAAACATTTAACGAATGAACCATGAAACATAGCATGAAAGACTGCAATTTTATTGACTTGTAAAAAATTACATAGTACAAAATCACAAACTTCCTTGTAATGTAACTTGGTAGTCTTTCCTTCAATCTGTTCCTAGGCTTAATCTTTAAGAACTCCCCCCCTTCACTTGGGAAAACTTTCCTTTTAAATAATAATACAAAGTTTTACAAAAAAGGAAAATTCCCAAGATGTGGGATCACAAAATCAAACAGTTTTAGTTTGACCAAGGGAGGAACACCACTCAGCATCTAGATCCATCAAGAAATTGATATCTTGGTATTTGGCTTGTTCCAGGTGTACTTCTGCCCTCAAGATCTGGGATGTGATTTCTCTCTTTTTGGCCTTCTTCCATTCTCAAAGATACACCTGTATTTTAACCATCGCGGAACTAGGTATCTCAATCTAGCTCGTAATATCCTGCAAAGTAATCTGGGTCACACCTTGAATTTTCTCCTTAGTTGCACTAAAGGTTTGTTCAATTTCCTCTAATTTTTTCTTGGGAGGTACTTCCTGGTTGATCAGAACTAACATAGGAAGCTTCAAGAAACTGAGCAAAACATCAAAAGCTATCCACCTACGCTTCCATGCCGCTTGTCCCTCATGGATAATGGAATCAGCTGTATCGCATATGCCTTCCCAAGTTTCAATTGTGACTTCAGTTTTCTTAGCCCGAATATTTTCCATGATTGGCATGTCCTGTGGTTTATCCTTGATGTGTCTTTTCCAACCCAACACATTCTCAAACGTCTTAGCTGTTGCAATTCTTCGAGTATGATGTTCCTGTAGGACATCTGACTGTGATTGAAATGATTTGTATAGTTCCTGCATTTCATTTAACCCTGTATACAGACTGATAATATTGATCATTAACTCTGCAAGCTAACTGTTTGAATTACTCAACTGTTAATGTGGAAAATGAAGAGGCAGCTGAATACCACTGTGATTCTTTGAGTTGTTGCTCGAGGACAACATTCTGATCGGCATGTGTGGCTGATGAAGGAGCTCTTTTTTCTCAAGTTGATGCTTGAGATGATCAATCTTCTTCTGCAAATGTTTTTTTTTATCTTGGTGTTCTTGTCTGAGGATATGAGTCTCCTTTTGGCAACATGCCTTTGTTGCTTCCAGATCCTCTTTGGATTTCTACAATTCATGATCTTTATCCAGGATATCCTTATGCAGATGTGACACTGAGTCATAATTTTCTCTTGTGAAAGGTCCCATAGCAGCTGCTGTATCCAATGCTCCTTGTCTAACATTAGGGGCAGCAGCTCTCCAGACAACTTGATTAAGGTCAAGCAAATGTTTGAGTGTGCCTTCCCTTGTCCTCTTTGTTCCCTTTTTTATTATTTCCTTCTCTTTCTTGCTCAAAAAATATTTCCCTAAGGAAACAACAAAATCTACCATCTCTTTTAAGTCCGGTAGGATTTCCTCTTGGGGGGTGGTTGATGGCTCAGATTGTGTTTGAGAGACCGGTACTTCTACACTAATGGGAGAAATTTTCAAGGGGGAAGTAGGGAAAATAGATATAAGAGAAGAGTAATAGGTGAGAATAGGAATATCAACTTACAAAGAAAGAATTGTGGAGGTAGAAGGGACTTCTACTTGGGAAAATGAAATATGCGAGGATGTAGAGGTAGTATGGGATGTATGGGGGATCAATGACACAGGTGGAGCAAGAGGAGAAGCAGGACTGGGAACTTCTACTAACATTGATGGGTTTGTATAGATGTCCTCAGGAATGGGCTTTAAATTCAAATAAGAAAAGGAACACTGAGGAAATAAAGGATCAAAAAGACCTGATGATGACTGTATATCAAGAACGGAGAATTTCATGGAAGAGAAAATATTGACAGGATGTGTAGCAGGACCGGATTCTTTCTCCATGTCACTATGAATTCCATGCATATCAATTTCAGGTTGAGGTGGAGGTTCAACTTGTTGTACTGGAGGAATCTGCATAGGTAGTTTTTCTTGAAGAGCAAGTGGAACTACCTTTGCTGGTTGTTCCTCTTTAAGAAATTGCTGAGGTGTGTTTTCTATTTGAGCCACTGGTGCTTCAGGTTCCTATGCTTGTTGGGGAATAGACTGGGTTTTGTGTCTCTTAGGCTGAGCTTCAACCTCTTCTACATGTGTCTGAAGCTGGGAACTGATCTTCTCTAGGTTTCTCATGAATTATCCCCCTTTATGCAGAGCTTCATCCAATTTTGAAGAGTGAGCAATCACAGGGGTTTCCATGACGTCTTTACTCTTGTATTTAGATTGGTAGGCTAAGATAGAAGAAGAAGTTGTTGTTGTCTACTGTCTTGCTTCTTTCTCCATGTTTTCCCTGTGAATTTTATCTTCTGTGTCGAACTTTAATTTCCTGAAGTGAAGGGTATTCTACTTGAGATATTTCTGATACTTAGCAACATGTGCCCTTACTTATGGGTCAGTGATATTCTCCAATGCCTCACGAAAATCAATAGATGCCCTATATATGGATCCATCTGGTATCTCCTCATGTGTGTAATGAAACTTAGCCCGTTCTTGAGCAAATAGGCTTGCCAAATGAGGCTTTGGATCATGCATTATTTTAGGGGCTTCTCCCAGATTCATAATTGAAATTTCCTTAACTAGCATTGCTGCATGGGTAGAATTCTGCAGGACCAAAGAACCTAAAGTCAAGGGAAACTTAGGCCAACACTTATTTCTGTGCTTGGCCAATTTAGGGAAGGCGCCATCAACGACCGTCTGAAAAGAAAATTCCTGCAAAACCATGCGGTCTGGGACAATCCTTGGCAGTAAATGGACAGTGTTGCTGCCCCAAATTTTGAAGTAGGAGAAATATTCTCCAACATACCAATCCCCATGCAAAGTGATCAAATCCCTTGCACTTTTTGAAAACGCCGGAGCGTCAGCCTTGAAAACGTTATGGTACATAGACCCTAAGAAAAGGTCGCAAATATCATACACTCGAAGAACAAAGTTATCCTCCCACATGTCAGAACAATAAATATGAACAGGTAGGGAATTCCTCTTCCAATTCCAACTTAAAGCAAGAAATGCAGAAGTTAAACAAAAAAATCCATTACATAAGCCGACATGAAAAACTGTGGTTTCCTATTTGTTGGGGTCTTTTGATACTTAACAATTTCCTCTTGCAAATTTATAGATAAAATCTGAGCCCAATTGAAAGAATGGCCCGTAAGGAGAATGTGATGCGCTGCTGAAACCCATTCAGCTTTAAACAACGAGCAATTAGTCGGCCCATACAACCAACAGAACATGGTTGCAAGCAATGAATATGGTTCCATGAACCATGAAATAGGGTAAGCACTACCTGGTCGAGGAACAAACAGACTAGGATTTTCCATCCAAGCTTTTACCACATCTTCATAATTGTAGCGGGAGCTTGCTTCGTCCAAGAACTTATGGCTCAGGAGTTGTTTCGGGGGTCCAAGGGCGTAAGCCTTAGGAAAAGTATCAGGATTGAAGGTGTCCAGAAAAGTACCAATGTGGTCATTGAACGTGCGGTCTTCAGGTTTAGCATTGTCCAATGCCCATTTCACCGGGTTGTGTAAGGCATGAAAGGTGGTCTAGAGGCAATAAGATGGAGCTGTGAGCTCCGAATTATGATATAAGTTGGTTGGTCATGAGGAACAATAGAAAAATCATCATTATCAAATATAGCATATATCATCGACCAATCCAAAAACAGGGTTTCAAAAACAGGTCCACTAGTGTCCGTGAATATTCCGGCATTTGGGTCTTTGGATTTTTGCTATTGCAGAGCTGTCTTTGATCTTGTGTTTGTGGGTACAGTAGGCACCATTTATGCCTGAGAAGTAACCAAACAACAAAAGTAACAAAATAAACGGTTGTGAGAAGTCAACTTACCGGTAGAAAGTTTCAAAACCAGGGAAACTGTGAGCTTGAGTGAGAAAAAACGCCATAAAAATCCCCAGTCACAGTAAAAAAACATGAGTGAAAATGGTAAAATCCCTCATGAATTTGAACAAACTAAATAGCCAAAGTCTCAACGGGAAAAAATATCTAGCATAAATGAACAACTGAGATGAAGGTGCGAAACTAAAAAATTAGAAGTAAAAAGTTTTGAAAGTTTGGATTTTGCGATTTCTAGCTTCCGCATCCGGGACATCGGAAATCAGAAGTCGGAAAGTAATTTAATTGGACAAAGTACATATTAAAGTTCCATGTTCCACATTCCACAAAGGCGTAAAGTAGAGAAAACAAGAAAACATAAGCTTCGAAAAAAAACTTTTTGGTTTCCAGGAAACGACTGTGTGGAAATCGGAAGCCAGAGACAAGGATGACAGTTTTATCGTGAATCAAAAATTTCAAGTTCCACATTCCGGACAGCGGAAAGGGGGAGTTGGAAAGTCATCTTTTTTATTTCATGAAAAATGATACTTATGGGATTTGCCTTAGCAGAAAACAGAAGTGGGAAAGACAAGAAAGCAAAAACGTGACAAACAAACTTTTTTGATTTCCGTATTTCGGACATCGAGAAGCAGGAGTTGGAAAGGAAAAAGTTTTATTGCGAACATGCGAGTCTTGATTTCCGGATTCCCCATGGCGGAAATCAGAAGTCGGAAAAATATTTCCACAAAGACTTGAAAAAACAGATCCCTGCATTCTCGACATTGGAAAGCGGAAGTCGGAAGGCGGAAGCACCCAAAATGATACTTATAAAGGAAAAGGTGCTTCCGAAATCCAAAAATCCCCAAAAACAAGACTTAGGAGGAAATTTTATGAATTAGAATACGTAAGTCAAGGAGCCGAATTCAGCAATCCGAACAAGAAATCGGAAACCAGAAAGGCGTGAAAGTGCAGGAACCTTATTTCATAAGTCAAGGAGCCGACTTATGCAATCCAAATCGAAAATCGGAAATCAGATTGCGTGAAAGTGCGGGAACCCTATTTCATAAGAACATGAGCCAACTTCTGCAGTCTCAACCGGAGATCAGAAATCAGAAAGGTGTGAGAGTGCGGAACACCTATTTTAGAAGCTATTAAGCCAATTTCCGAAGTGCGGTTGCAGAAATATAGATGTGGAAGTTTGGAAAGAAGACGGTCTATTCATTGAAAATAGGAACTGTAAGATAAAAAAAATTACAGCAAACATAGAATATTTAGGGACGTTTTCCATTAAAATTGATGGTATGAATTAGAATATGTACAATAATAGGCCATCAGATGCTCATGCTTCTGTAGATGCTCCATTCGGTTGCGGAAAGACTCAATATTTTTACCCTCTTGGCGTTCCTTTGCACATCTTGGTGCAAATGCTAGTAGTATTATGATAAATATACCTTAGTATTAGTATATGTATAAGTTATTTTATGATTCATAATCGTAAGTTTATATCTCATGCATATACACATATATAGATTTTGATAAAGTGTAATGTTAATTCAAGGAGGGATCTTATTTCTAAAAGTATATATATTACAAGGAATAACGCTCAGGAAACCCTTAGGTACTTCCCCATTTATTTTAGGATGGTACCCAATGTAAACCGACGGCTCTGATTACGGGGCCTAACCTGATGGGGACATCGAGTGAGGCCCCGGCATAGCCACCCGAGGATTTTACCCCGAGATCTTTTGCTAGCATAAAAAACTCTCAACCACTTGAGATAACCCACCGAACTCTTTCTAAAAGTATATATATTATGAAAGAAACTCAATATTATATTACCTTAGAATTGGTTATCGGGCGTTTGATGAAGATTCAACCTATTAATATATACATATGGCTTTTGATAACAACAAAGCTTTTAATATATTTTTTTCTTTACTGCGTGTGGTGGTGTCCTTTGGCAATGTAATCCAACATGGTTTATAATGCAACACGTATTCCAACCTTCAAAACTAAATGATGTTTACAATGTGTGGTTAACACTAGTTACGAGGCATAATTTTTTAATGTGGCATTGAATCATGTCAGTTTGGCATTGAATCATTGTGATTGTTATGCAACAATTTGTCATATTCTTCCTTCGACGGGGATTGAGCTTGGAAATTTTCTTGCTTCTCTATACAAACTCTTACATGAACCCTTACATGAACCTTCAAACAAATCCAATGCAAATCCTTAGACAAACTTCCTTAAACAACCTCCATGCTTTACGGCAAAAAGAGGAAATACAAGCGCTCCAGGATCTTAAGTGAACTTCAAGCGAACTTCATATGAATCTTGAGTAAGAAAGAAATAATATAAATGCACATTATATTAATACAGGAGAAGATCAGATTTTTATTGCAGAGGGACGAAAATGGATTAGTGTTACATACTCAAAACTTTCTCAGACAAAGCTTCACAAACTTATTTCATTCTGGTTTTGATTAGCCAAGATTGTACAGAGATGTGAGGCTCAAAGCATACCTGAGTATGAAACTTATAGAACCGAAAATGATAAGAAGGATACAAATCTCAAACAGGAGAGAGCTCTTCCAGACTCTAGATTCAAATGCCCCAAAATGAATGAGGTCTTCCTTATTTATAGAATTTAGAAAGACTTAGCGTCGGAGGGAAGGATCAGACTATATGATCATTCAAAAACTCTTTTCCGTAAAAGAAAGATACTGATATCTAATATTTTCCGTAGATTCTCTGAAATGTGGGTCAATCCTCACCAGAAGTTAGAGAAGTGCTCAGAGTTTCAACAATTCGTCTGGAAATATTAGGATGAAATGACTAAAGGCTTACACAGTGGAGATTTAGAAAATCCCATGGAAACCAGTAGACATATATGAAAGGACCTAAATTGGTACCCTAGATATTACACAGTGGAGATTTAGGGAATCCCACAGAACCCTCAAACACCACTGTTGGTCCGAAAGAATTTATTCAGATTCCATCGATCCATAATGGTTTGGGTAGTACAGGATAGCAAGAGCTATCCATTAAGCTACAAAGCATTTAATGCTGCTGCAGCAAGCTTAATGATCGTTGGATCAAGAGCTATCCATTGGTGAGGACTTGCCAAGAAAGCTCTGAGCATCTATTCTTCGTCTATTACTTCACATTCATGGAGGTCTCATATCTTTTGCAGAGTGATGCCATGCTTGTCGTACTCACTCTCGATGATGTAAGGGTCCAATGTGCTCGTGTTGATGCAAAAAGTACTCCACCAATCACGAAACCAACTAGGTATCTCATTACTTGAAGTGGTCCTGATACCCCCAAGTTTGACAAGAGTGGAATATAATATGGCTATATTATCATTTTGCAGAAATTCCCACCATATTTATTTGTACTCAACATAATTGTATGGTGTCCCTATAAAAGATTCGATATGATCTTCCTATTTTCCATGCATGCATATTTCTTGGTCAGTTTAAGTAATAATATTGGTTCTCTAAAGAAACATGTTGGCTATATTGTTGCTAAATGAGATCAATATCATGGAATACATGTGTTAAGGCATGGAAAGCATCCACAACTTTTATGAGTGACCTGTCATATACCAAATCTGGAACAGTATTCGTTGAAGTAGGGTATATGTACCTATGTATTTCAGTCACAAAACATGGGAGGATTGAATATGATTGAATATTTGTGTCAAGGGCTTATGTACTCCTTAATTTCCAAGTGGGTCTCCATTGTTGCTTATAGTCAACCCGATTCATATTATCTGGAATCTCTCTAACCCTTTCTAGATTATCTTTCTATTCACAGATTATGACCAGACAAAGATTAGGTTCACTTGATGTTGCACATACTTGTTCAAGCTCGTTTTCTATTTTGGCTAGATTTTCTCAGCTCAAAAAATCAGGCAAACTATTTTCTTTACCCTTTATATGTTCAATGTCAAATTCAAAATTTGAGAATAGGACCTACCATCTTGCAAGTTTAGCGTCACTTTTTTTTTAACTTCCTTATTGAGAACCTTATTCATAGCTGCAATATCTATTCTTAGAAGGAACTTCTTATTAATTAAGAAGATTTCAAAATTGTTTATAGCATTTAGTGCAACCTTTATTTCTTTATCTAGGGATGAATAGTTCTTTTCTGCTTCTTGCAGCCAAACTCTAGAACCAAACTGCAAAAATTCTTTTGTTTTCTTTTTGTTGTTGATCCTTATCTGTTTGAGTATCGTTACCCAACCAATATTGCTTGCATCTGTTTCAACTATCTTTGGCAAGTCGTCATTGGCCACATGGAGGACAAGTAGATTTTTTACTCTGGCTTTGATATTTTCTAAAGCCTTGGCGTGTTCATGTCCCCAAGGGGTAGGATCCTTTTTCAATATGTCATTTAAAATATTTCTGTCTTTGGCACAGTCTTTACAGAAATGACTGACATAATTTAGGCTTCCTAGAAACCTATGCAACAGTGTTTTGTCAAGGATTTTATCTGGAAATTTATCAGCAAAATCAACTGGATGTTGTTGTAGGATAGAGGTTCCATTTGAAATGAAATAGCCTAAGAATTTGATTTTAGTTTGGAACAACTCAAGCTTTTTCTTGAACAGAACCAAACCTGCTTCTTTAATGACACTTAGAAATTTCATAAGATGCTTAAAGTGTTGCTCTATAGAATCTGAAAACACCAATATATCATCTATATATACAATCAACTAATCAAAGTAGGGCTTCAAAACATTATCCATAACCCTCTGGAATTATGAAGGAGAATTTTTTAATCTAATGGGAATCACACTTGTTACCACCTAAGTTGTACTAAGTGGTTTTTTATCAAGTGAGCATGGTGAACTGGACAAGGATAACTAGTTCGGACTTCAGAGAACCTTCAGTCTTGCTTCTAGGAAGCTTTATTGTACTATATCACATGTTCATACCCCATGGGGGAATTGTAATAAATGTTATAGCATGATAGTGTCTGTAAAAGACTCGGTCTCTTAGACTTTATTTGTCAATCCGATCAGCCCAGAGTGTTTTTTTCCCTTGGTTATTATTGGTTGTTGAATAAACGACTGATAATTTCTAAGTTTTTCACTCCATACCTCCAAAGTTGGGGTGGTTGGCTTGGAATTTAGGCCTATTGAGGTTATTAGAGTCTATGTGTCAATGTAAAAGCATGCTAGACATCATGGTCGAGTCCTATGAACATGTCTAAGTCCTCCTAGGTTTTTTCAATTTTTCAATTTTTTAGTTTTTTCAGTGTTTTTTATTAAATTTTAATTTTTCCAAAACTTAGGCTATTTTTTAATAGTTTAATTGGAAAAATTGATTTTGTAATAAAAGTGGGCCAAATAATCAGTTTTAGTCATGTAGGTGCTCATTTTCAAGCTAAGAGCACCATGTAAACCCATGGACTCACTATTTCCTAGTTTTGAGTGATTTTCCATCACTCAGGTCAGAAAGCCCCAAAAAATCAATTATTGATGATTTTAATTAATAAATTGATGAATAATGGAGAAAATCTAAAATCATAAATCAGTGGATTCTCAGTCGATTTGATTGAAATCAGTCAGATCTGAAGCAGATTGACTGGATCTGACAAATCCTTGACCGAAGGAGGTGATCAAATCAGATCCAGAGTTGATCTTCAACATCCTTTATGGGGAATTTCGCCCTCCCTCTCTCCTCAACACGTTTTGGCTCATATGGATGAGTTTTGGTGGATGCTTCAGTCAACAGGTTGAGGTGTCAGTCAGATCAGCTCTCCGATTGACAATTGCACTCAGTGAGACTCAGATTTGGCTCAGTTAGACATAGATCAGGCATTGATGGACTCTCCATCAGCATATTTGTTCTATCTCCTTGGGATTTGCACCCCCCCGGGCTAGAT
The DNA here is from genome assembly GCA_001517045.1 of Pseudotsuga menziesii. NCBI lineage: Eukaryota > Viridiplantae > Streptophyta > Pinopsida > Pinales > Pinaceae > Pseudotsuga > Pseudotsuga menziesii. Next base: position 40,413 of record LPNX010376449.1, read on the forward strand.
CTCCTAGTTTTTGTATATATCCAAGCACAGCAGCCTCTTCCAAGCTAGTTAGAGTTGGATTGAATGGCTTGCTATTGTAATACTGTTGTAATATTTTGATTGTTGGAATAAAGAAGCTTTGGAGGCCAAATGGTGTAATGCTCTCATGTGTGTGGATTAAGCATTGTCTTACGGCTATTGATGTTGCCGGCTTTTCTCTCAATTTCTGCATCTGAGCCCTGTGTGGCTTGAACGATTCAACTGAATCAATAGGAGTATAGTTGGGCAAGTAAGGTTACTTGTTTTTCTTATATCTCATAGCATATATGTTAGAAGATCTAGATTTTACATGTTTAATAAGTTTATTTGCATGTAATTCTTGTCTCTTTTTCATATATATATCCAGATCTCATGAGGTTTCGTGCAGGATTGTGTGTTTAGCTTTCAGGTAGCAAGGATTGGACGAGCTGTGGATCTAGTTTGAATCCATTGTACATCCGAAATCTTTGTGAAGACATTGCCCCTCTGTATTCCACTAACAAGTTTCAATTGCAGATCTGCTTCAGCAACAAGCACTTCTCTTCTCCTTTTTCTCCTTAAAAATCTTAAATTTTCTTACCTGGTTACTGTGTTCGAAAGCTTTGTTATCATTTGGATTTGTTATATCAAAGTAAAATTTACATAGATCTTCTATTTCAAAGCTTGTATTCTAGATCTCAATTCTGAAAAGTATCATTAAGCCTTCTAGATCTAGCATAAGGAAATCGTCCATTTTGCATGGCAAGTTAAAGAAAATCAGTAGGTTCCATGCTATAGATTTCATTTTCTGTTTTAAAAAGATTAAATCCATCAATCAGTGTATATTTAATTGGCTGCACAAACAGCAAGCCAATATCCCAAGGAAAGCTTGCTTTCCTTGGTTCCTTTTTCACCTGTTTAGCTAGTTTTAAATTAATATTTTTGAGTTAAGGTAGGTTGATCCAAAGGTACTCTTAAAGTTCTTTTGGGAATATTTTATTCTAACATGCTTGCTGGTTTTTAGCAGGTGTAACAAAAAAGAAAATAATCTGCTGTTTGAAAGTGGCCTCAGGAGCGTTCAAATCCCCCCAGGGGTCTCCCATTTGACTAAAACCTTTAATTTTCGCACTTTGTAAGCTCTTGATTTCACTTTGTATAAGGATAAAGAGGCATTATATCAGTTCTCTAATATTTTAACCACTGTTAATAAAAATATTTTTTGAATAGGCTCTTTCGATCCCATTCCCCATCCCCCCTGGGGGGATTTGCGTCGGTGTCAATTTTTTACTTTTTGTTCATCTCTTTTCAAACTAGCGTAGCTATAATATGTAGGGTAGTATACTTTAATTCATTATCAATTTCATATTCCATATTTTATATTTCAAAGTAATCTTAATACTTACCCCACGACTTCCCGATTGACCCAGAAGGGGAAAGAGATTCGTGGTAGGACTAATTAGAAAACCAGAATTGTGTATCTGTGTTTTCATTTTCATCTTTTATTTCGGTAACTGTAATAAAATCGACCCCTCCTTGATTCCCCAATTGAGGTCCACTTGGACTGAAAGAGGTTCTTGGAGGGTTTTCTTTTAAACAAGAATATCCACTTTAAAATTTACTAAAATTGACAAGACTCAGGTGTGTATGCTCTACACTTGGCTGCGGTTCTTTCGATCAGTCAAGCTGTATCAAAATCATTTGAGTGACTATAATAATTAGGACTCACTCTCCCAAATTGACAAACCATCAGGTGAAAATCTAACACCTAGATCAAACCATCACGGTGGAAAAATACCCAAAGGAAGCGGGAACTTCTGAAAAGTGACCTCGGGGTGCTGATCTCTGTCACACCTTAACGGGTGCGTTATGAACAATAGCCCCAGAGACTCCATTCAGCCCACATATTCCTTGCGGGTAGCCGTGAAGGTTTAGTTTTGGACATACTCCAAGTACTCTCGGGTATATTTGGAGTCCACCCCTTCGCCTAATTTTAATCAACTCACACCTCAAATTTAAATTAAAACGTACAAAGAGGCAATCGCAAAACATCCAATCCAAGCACATGCAAGTACATTGATTTTATTTTGACTCCATTCTAAGGCACTGGTTATTTTCTTGCTTTATATATATATTGTGTCTCAGCATTGTGCTTTCGTGTGTTCATTTTTGTATCTTGTCATCTTTGATTGTCTATAGTTAATTTTCAAACTCCTAAGTAACTCATTCAGTTTAACATCACCATACTAAGTAATCTAGCCTTAGTAAATTAATAGGGTCTACCCCCCTTGGCTCCGTTAGGAGTTGAGCCTAAATAGAGGAGTCAAGAACAAGGTGATAGCCTTGACTCGAGACTTACCCCCAAGGACACACCGAGTGGCTTGAAGATTTATGCCACGTGACCCAGGTGTGTGTAAGGCAACAACACTTTTTGGCGCCGTTGCCGGGGATAAATCTTTTTATTCCCGAGTACGACTTAGCTTAGCTTTTTTCTAAACAAATAAAAAGATAAAAAATTTTGATTGATCTAGTCTTTAAAAAACATAAAAATTAAAACTCGATCCATCTGGCGACTCCACTGTCTAACATCCCTTCAAGATTTTCTACCCGAAGAAACCGCCGACAGTTATTCAATCCTCTCCCTGATCCCGAAAGGTTTGTTAGGGAAAGATTGAATAGGCAGACTTCCCGTAGAAACCTTGAAAATTTAGGAGACCAATCCCTCTCATATATCCATCACATATTTGTAGAGAGTCATGTTCACTAATCTCAAGAAATGACGGAATTTTACAAACCCCTTGACTTTTCTCAGATAGCAGGTAGTCCTCATGACATTCCGAATGATGCTATCAAGAAGCTCCCCATATTTCAGGGCAATAATGCCATCACTGCCAAGTCTCACCTTCAGAAGTTTGAAAAGCACCTGGTCAGTTATTGCAATGATGCTGCCCATGACCATGACGATGTCAAAATGACGCTCTTTGCTTTATCCTTGGAAGATGATGCTGAAGAATGGTACTTTGACCTAGATGATGATTCATATAAAAATCTTAGTGAATTCCTAGAGGGTTTTAAGAAGAAATGGGGGGAAAAGAAAGAACCAAGACATCTGCTTGCTACCCTCCATAACATAAAGAAGATGGAGAATGAAACCATTGATGAATTTAATACTAAGTTCAGGCGTGTGGTTGCGAACCTCCCTAGAGAAATCAAGCCAAGGGAATCCTCCATCCTCATATCTTACATCGAAGCTTTCACTGGTGATTTGAGGTACCAGTTAAGGGACAAAGAGCCGACCGATCTAAAAACTGCTCAGGAATTGGCTGAGAAAATAGAAAAGAATATGCAGTCGTCAGGCAAATCCAACATTCCAGGTTACACTAGGGGAAACACTTCATACAATGAAGAAAAGGGAAAAGCCTTTGAATCAGAAGAAAAGGGAGCCTCTAAAGATCCCATGGAAAAGGTAACAGACATGATAAAAGACTTGGTTACTAGTCAAAACCAACTTATGGCAGATCAATCTGCACAATTGAATCTTATGCACAATAGAATAATCACAATGGAAAGAAATAATGGACCTAGGAACTTCCAGCCTAGGCAGAATCAGATGTATCAAAAGAAGTTTCCTCAACAAGAGCCTAAGATTCCAAACCAGTTAGACTCAGCTGACATGGTAGAAGAAGTAATTCCATGGTGTAGACCCTGTGAACAATTCCACCAAGAAAGCACTTGTTATGTTGCAAATCAAGTCATGGAACATGGACTTCCTGAGGTCAGTAATCAGGAAACAAATTCAAGCGAGCCTGATCATATATACATGGTAGGCCAGGCCTACCCTTTGTTACCATCTCAACAGTACAAGCCCGAGGATGAAACCATTGCAGAATCTTATAGTGAAACTTATGATGAAAACTGTAACATACATGATGGGACTCCTATGTGTTCTCGATATAATGATGACAGTCTGGAAGGTTTACTACCTTGTGACCTTTTCTCTAAAGAATATGAGTATGAAAATGAGAACAAGTATAGCTTGGAGCATGATACAAGTGACGAAGACTCCCTTATCCCCGATAAAGATGTTGATGAGGAGTCGTGGACATTCATGGAAAATCCAGTCCGTGACATGAATAAAGAAGAAAATAATGAACCAGAAACTTTTGATGGTTTTGTTGATTTTTCTGTCTATGACATATCTAAAGGAGAGAGCATGGACCATGTGGCCTTGGGAAACTTTAATATGAAAAAGGAGCATGCAGTTTATCCATATGATCATTCAGAGTCATATCATGCAGAGCCACACAAAGGTATCAATAATGAATACATGGAGAAGCAGTGTTGTGAAAAGACAGATGTGATGCAGTTATTAGAATATCAGTCTCAACTATCATCTTCACATATAGAGTTTCCTCATGACTTGGAGCCTCTTGGGGCTTATACAGTGAATTATCATCCGGTAAGCCTTGATGATCAGTATGATGGTGTAGTCAATCTGCCTCATCATTCTGATTTGTACATCAACCCTGTCCAGTCATGGATAGAAGTAGCCTGTGCAAGCACTTACCAATTTGGGAGGAAGTTTGACGACCGTTATTCATGCCTATGATTTCCCATCCATCCCGCCCCTTCGGGATCATCACGCAGGTTTGCATTTTCTGAATAAAGCATCCTTACTTTGGCTGGTAACCAAAGACAAGGAATTTTTTTTTTATGTTAATAAAATTCTTAGGTGGTTACATTGGATTTCTGATTACACTTAACCCTTTTTATATCATGCTTAGAATAGGAAAATAAGCTCCTTGAAAAAGAGCACTTACTTTCCGCATTTTTTGTTTTTTACTTAGCTATAATCAAACATTTTTGTTTTCATTAGTTAGTTAAATTTATTTTGTTTAAATAAAGCAGCTTAATGGTTCATTTGGTTTTTTATGTAAAGCTTCTGCTACTAAGGTTTTTTTTGTCAAGTTGAGATGTTTTTACAGGGTATATAAACCAGAGATTCTGGTGTTCTCGTATCCTCTCCTTGCCTTAAAGACCAGATCGAGCACACGTCCCACAGTTGGAGCCAGAATGTTACCACCTAAGTTGTACTTAGTGGTTTTTTATCAAGTGAGCCTGGTGAACTGGACAAGGATAACTTGTTCGGACTTCAGAGAACCTTCAGTCTTGCTTCTGGGAAGCTTTGTTGTACTATATCACATGTTCATACCCCATGGGGGAATTGTAATAAATGTTCTAGCATGATAGTGTCTATAAAAGACTCGGTCTCTTAGACTTTATTTGTCAATCCGATCAGCCCAGGGTGTTTTTTCCCTTATTTATTATTGGTTGTTGAATAAACGACTGATAATTTCTGAGTTTTTCACTCCATACCTCCAAAGTTGGGGTGGTTGGCTTGGCATTTAGGCCTATTGAGGTTATTAGAGTCTATGTGTCAATGTATAAGCATGCTAGACATCATGGTCGAGTCATATGAACATGTCTAAGTCCCCCTAGGTTTTTTCAATTTTTCAATTTTTTAGTTTTTTCAGTGTTTTTTATTAAAAATTTAATTTTTCCAAAACTTAGGCTATTTTTTAATAGTTTAATTGGAAAAATTGATTTTGTAATAAAAGTGGGCCAAATAATCAGTTTTAGTCATGTAGGTGCTCATTTTCAAGCTAAGAGCACCATGTAAACCCATGGACCCACTATTTCCTAGTTTTGAGTGATTTTCCATCACTCAGGTCAGAAAGCACCCAAAAATCAATTATTGATGATTTCAATTAATAAATTGATGAATAATGGAGCAAATCCAAAATCATAAATCAGTGGATTCTCAGCCGATTTGATTGAAATCAGTCAGATTTGAAGCAGATTGACTGGATCTGACAAATCCTTGACTGAAGGAGGTGATCAAATCAGATCCAGAGTTGATCTTCAGCATCCTTTATGGGGAATTTCACCCTCCCTCTCTCCTCAACACGTTTTGGCTCATCTGGATGAGTTTTGGTGGATGCTTCAGTCAACAGGTTGATGTGTCAGTCAGATTAGCTCTCCGATTGACAATTGCACTCAGTGAGACTCAGATCTGGCTCAGTTAGACACAAATCAGGCATTGATGGACTCTCCATCAGCATATTTGGTCTATCTCCTTGGGATTTGCACCCCCCCTGGGCTAGATCTCTTGGTTTTTGTATATATCCAAGCATAGCAGCCTCTTCCAAGCTAGTTAGAGTTGGATTGAAGGGCTTGCTATTGTAATACTGTTGTAATATTTTTATTGTTGGAATAAAGAAGCTTTGGAGGCCAAATGGTGTAATGCTCTCATGTGTGTGGATTAAGCATTGTCTTACGGCTATTGATGTTGCCGGCTTTTCTCTCAATTTCTGCATCTGAACCCTGTCTGGCTTGAACGATTCAGCTGAATCAATAGGATTATAGTTGGGCAAGTAAGGTTACTTGTTTTTCTTATATCTCATATCATATATGCTAGAATATCTAGATTATACATGTTTAATAAGTTTATTTGCATGTAATTCTTGTCTCTTTTTCATATATATATCTAGATCTCATGAGGTTTCGTGCAGGATTGTGTGTTTAGCTTTTAGGTAGCAAGGATTGGACGAGCTGTGGATCTAGTTTGACTCCAATGTACATCCAAAATCTTTGTGAAGACATTGCCCCTCTTTATTCCACTAACAAGTTTCCATTGCAGATCTGCTTCAGCAACAAGCACTTCTCTTCTCCTTTTTCTCCTTAAAAATCTTAAATTTTCTTACCTGGTTACTGTGTTCGAAAGATTTTTTATCATTTGGATTTGTTATATCAAAGTAAAATTTACATAGATCTTCTATTTCAAAGCTTGTAGTCTAGATCTCAATTCTGAAAAGTATCATTAAGCCTTCTAGATCTAGCATAAGTAAATCATCCATTTTGCATGGCAAGTTAAAGAAAATCAGTAGGTTGCATGCTCTAGATTTCATTTTCTGTTTTAAAAAGATTAAATCCAGCAATTAGTGCATATTTCATTGGCTGCACAAACAGCAATCCAAGATCCCAAGGAAAGCTTGCTTTCCTTGGTTCCTTTTTCACTTGCTTAGCTAGTTTTAACTTAATATTTTTTAGTTAAGGTAGGTTGATCCAAAGGTAATCTTAAAGTGATTTTGGGAATATGTTATTCTAACATGCTTGCTGGTTTTTAGCAGGTTTAACAGAAAAGAAAATAAGATGTTGTTCGAAAGTGGCCTCAGAAGCGTTCAAATCCCCCCAAGGGTCTCCCATTTGACTAAAACCTTTAATTTTCGCACTTTGTAAGCTCTTGATTTCACTTTGTATAAGGATCAAGAGTAATTATATCAGTTCTCTAATATTGTAACCACTGTTAATAAAAATATTTTTTGAATAGGCTCTTTCAAGCCCATTCCCCATCCCCCCTGGGGGGGATTTGCGTCGATGTCAATTTTTTACTTTTTGTTCATCTCTTTTCAAACTAGCGTAGCTCTAATATGCAGGGTAGTATACTTTAATTCATTATCAATTTCAAATTCCATATTTGATATTTCAAAGTAATCTTAATACTTATCCCACGAGTTCCCGATTGACCCGAAAGGGGAAAGAGATTCGTGGTAGGACTAATTAGAAAACTAAAATTGTGTATCTGTGTTTTCCTTTTCATATTTTATTTCAGTAACTGTAATAAAATCAACCCCTCCTTGATTCCCCGATTGAGGTCCACTTGGACCGAAAGAGGTTCTTGGAGGGTTTTCTTTTAAACAAGAATATCCACTTTAAAATTTACTAAAATTGACAAGACTCAGGTGTGTATGCTATGCACTTGGATGCGGTTTGTCCGATCAGTCAAGCTGTATCAAAATCATTTGAGTGACTAGAATAATTAGGACTCACTCTCCCGAATTGACCATCCATTAGGTGAAAATCCAACACCTAGATCAAACCATCACGGTGGCAAAATACCCAAAGGAAGCGGGAACTTTTGAAAAGTGACCTCGGGGTGCTGATCTCTGTCACACCCTGACGGGTGCGTTATGAACAATAGCCCCAGAGACTCCATTCAACCCACATATTCCTTGCGGGTAGCCGTGAAGGTTTAGTTTTGGACATACTCCAAGTACTCTCGGGTATATCTGGAGTCCACCCCTTCGCCTAATTTTAATCAACCCACACCTCAAATTTAACTTAAAACGTACAAAGAGGAAATCACAAAACATTCACTCCAAGCACATGCAAGTACATTGATGTTATTTTGGCTCCATTCTAAGGCACTGGTTATTTTCTTGCTTTATATATATATTGTGTCTCAGCATTGTGCTTTTGTGTGTTCATTTTTGTATCTTGTCATCTTTGAATGTCTATAGTTAATTTTCAAACTCCTAAGTAACTCATTCAGTTTAACATCACCATACTAAGTAATCTAGCCTTAGTAAATTAATAGGGTCTACCCCCCTTGGCTCCGTTAGGAGTTGAGCCTAAACAGAGGAGTCAAGAACAAGGTGACAGCCTTGACTCGAGACTTGCCCCCAAGGACACACCGAGTGGCTTGAATATTTCTGCCACGTGACCCAGGTGTGTGTAAGGCAGCAACAACACTCCACTCGTAGTGTCCCGCGGGAACACTAAAAGCAGTTTTGAATTTATCTTCTTCTTTTAATGCCACTTTCCAAAATCCAAACTTCAGATCAAATTTAGAAAATATTTGGCTCCTGCAATCCTATTAACTAAGCTCGATTTATGAGCAATAGGATAAGTATCATCAACAAGGATCTTTATTAAGAGGTTTAAAATTTACTACTAGCGTGTGGACCCCTATGATAACCTTAGAATTTTTATTTACATAAAACCCATAACAATTCCATGGGATTTTAGAATGTCTGACTAGTCCTTTCTTTAACAATCCTTGTATTTATTCTTCACAGAGCCTCCGATAATGAGCACTCATAGGAATTTCTCTACTTTTGCAAGGTTTCCGAGTGTAACTTTCTTTATAGTGTAATTCTATGAAATGCTTATTGTTTCCAAAATGCAGTAGGATTTTCTGAACATACCTTGTCTTCAAATTGGATTTTGAGATCTTGGATTCTCTTTTAGATATGTGGAGCCTTTAATTGAGCTTGAATTTTCTGAACTGACTTCATATTATTCAATTCTTCTATCTTCTGCTCTTTTTATTGAATGGTAAGGGTTGCTTGGACCATAGTAGAGATATGGGGTGAAAAAATATATGGAAGTATGACTCTTGATCCTTTGATTGCTTTAGCATTTCCCTGCTGGATTTTTATATCTGGGATGGTGATGACAAAATTTTCTTTTCCTTCCGAAGTCCTTGGAGAGCCATAAGGTCCTATTGCAACAAGAAAAGGAGTTCCAAGAATACAAGCAACAGGAATTTCTAAAAGCAAAAATTTCATGTCCAGACAATAATGCTGAAAACAAAAAGTTGCGTTGGGAATTTCATAGTTCATTGATATTGTTCTATTTCCTAACCCAATCAGAGAGTGAGAGGTCTTTCTCTAGTATTTGGTGGGAATCACATATTTATGTAACGTGTTTACATCTGCTTTCGAGTCGATGATGGTTTTAGGATTGAACATTTGGCGTTGAAATTTCAGATTTATTAGGACTAAATGTTTTTTTTATATTGGATGGTTAAAACTCTCATGTCATTTAGTCCTGATCTTTCCTCTTCATACACGCTTATATTTGGATTTTCACTTTTTGAGGTTCCTTCTAGTGAGGGGAGATTTAATTTCTCCTTTATGCCTTGGATTTCTTGCCTGGCCCAAAGACAAATTTTATATGCATATTCTTCTCCAAACTTTCCTTCTATTTTTTTTACTTTTTGTTTCAGTTCTACCACTTTCTTTTTCAAGATATTTATTTCTCTTCCTTTGTCCTTCAAGGTAAGAGGATGCAATTTTTAGTTCCTATTGTGATTTATAAATGACTTAGTATTCCTTTCAAAAGAAGCATCAACAAACATGGGCTTCTTACCTTCATTTGTTTCTTGTGGATTCTTTTGAGTGGTGTTCATCATTGTCTTCAGAAAACAATCTAGTAGAGCAACTTTCATTTCTCCTTCAAGAATGGCCTGGATTTTTGCTAACATTTGAGGATCCTTTTGTGAAGTACTAAAGGCCATACATACCTCGAGTTTTGGCACAATTTTCTCTTCATCATTTTCTTCTTCTGTATCATCGCTTTCATCAAAACTTTCTGAGCTTTATGTGCCGCATGAACACTTGTTAGGATTTGAACAATGACAATTTTGAGTTATTATTAGTACTTCTTGTTCCAGTTTTGATAAGTCTTCAGCATCATAATCAAATTAAAAGGTTTTGGTACTTGAGACTCCTTCTTCTTGAGCTATATGGACTTCTTCCCGTTTTATGAATGGACTATAAGGGCAGTCATCTTTGACATGCATGTCTGATCCACACCTGTTACAACGGATTGGAGTTTTGGAACTTATTTGTAATACCTCCTCGTAACATTTCAAGTAACTTTATTTAAGTTTTACTCATGAGACAAAAATTAATAATTTTGTAGAAGTTTATGTTTTTAATACAAATGTGAAATTCAGGAATACGGAAGTTGGGAAGACATGCAATTAATTGACAGAAATCTGATTTTATGGCAGTAACTAAATCCTCGGCTATATTTATGAAGACAAGTGGCCAATTTTGGGGAAGGAGTTAGTTATTAGCTTTAAAATTACTAGGGAGAAAAAGAGAGAGAGCATGCTGGAACAAAAGAAAAATCGAGAAAAGAGAGAGAAAAGGGAGCTCACAGTGAACACTAGGAATGGTGTAGGATCTAAATAATGGTTTTGAAATTGCACGAAGATGCCATTTAACATCCGAGGGGTGCTAAGCTATGAAGGACAACCATCAGTGAGCACGTTACAGTGCTAGGTTATGCAATAATTAACTTTGTTCACCAAACTGGTAGTAACTTGAAGGATGAGGAAAGTAGGTCATAAACTCAGGATTTTGGGCAAGGGGGTGGAGACCTTGTATGCTGAAAATTTTCAAGAAATTCTAAGGTTGGGAGGTGCATGGTTTTCACTTTCCAAGTTCTAGGAAAAAATTTCAGATATGTTTTACTTATGAATTGACCCCTTGCTTGAGCTAACTTCTTTTTTTTAAATAGATTCTATGTTGAAGATTGGTGACTTGTGAAAACAGAGGTACAAAGTAGTAATTAAGTTATACCCTAAAATTATTGTTATTATTTATGAATGTATGTATTTATTAGTGATGCAAATGATATTCTGAAACGAAAAAACAAATCATTCAGTTTTATCCAGTACAGAGCTTAAACCCTAATTTTTTGGTATATAGATATTATTGAAAATCATATTTGTTTTTACCCTAGGTATATCCAAAACTTCTGAAGCTAAACATAATCTCTAACACAGAAACATATTTATAAATATAAAAAAGGGAATGTCAACTTTAAGTACTTTCATGTTTTTGAGTTTTGCGAGATTCCTCACGGTTTGTTTATAGAGTTAATTTTTGTAAATATGGGCATAAGGAATCTGAAAAGATGCTTTATGACAAGCATCTTTTAAAGCATCTTCTCAAAGATGCTTGAAGGCAGAAATTCAGGACTGTTTTTGGGTGGTTGCAAGTGAGTTTTCAGATTGTAAATTTTAATGTCAAATGTACTACTGTACTGTTGTAACTTTTGTACTCTTTGTTGCCAATAATAAATTTTTCTTGTTAGGTTTTTCCCCTTTGGGGTTTTTCCTGGGTTGAACAGCCAAAAATCTTGGTGTCTATATGAGTTTATATGTTGTTGTTGCTTGTGTTTTTCCGCTGTAAAATACACTTAGTTTTTGTATTTCAACTTTCAAGTTGAATGAGAATGCCCGACAATTATTTGCATTTAATGTGGGTGTTTGTAGAAGTTTGAAATTTGTTATTTACTAAGTGTTTGACGAAACTACAGTCTCTAGTTTCTCATTTTTCAGCACGTTTAACACAATGGATTTTGTAGAAATTTTTTGTGATTACATTTTTTCATTATTTTGTTTTTAAATTCGGTTAAAATTAAAAAAAACGATTGAAATTATAAGTATTAATTATTATGATTGTATAATTTTAACGCAATAAAAATATTTTTAAATATTAAATCTATTTATACATATAAAAATATATCTTCAATAATAAATTTTTTTAAAAATATACAACAAATTTTAATGGTAGTTTAAAAATAAATCAATTAAGTCTATATAAAAATCAATAATGTTAAAACTTTATTTATGAACAATTATGAAAAGGAAATTAGTGGTGTCAATTATGGCTAGCTCATTCACTTAAGGTGTGGGTCTAGTGAGCAGGGCTACCCGAGTTCAATTCCCCTTAGGGGTTAGCTACTTGGGAAGAGACACCAAAAAATATAGCCATGTTAAGGGTTGGTGTGGCCCAGGATAGGTGCAATCCTCGGCTGACTTTGACAACTTATATGCCCCTGGGTTGCAGTTCTTAACCAATACTTCATTTCTCCCAGCGAAAAAAAAACAGAATTTTATGGAATTATATTTTCACTAACAGTGCCACTGCACCATACTCCACTCCAAAAAAGTCATGCATAAATGTTTTTCTATACCAACAACATACCAGTAACTTTGACCTTGATTATGATATACTTTCTTATCTAGATCAAAAGGACACCTTGCCATAAGAACATGATCATAAGCATATAGAAAGAGGATGGTGATTATTCTAGTTATGGTCATGTTATTGCAACATGTTTCTTCTAAACAACAAACCTTATAACTTATCAAAGTGTCTACCAAAAAGGCTATAAAAGAGGAAACAACCTTGCTTAACTTCAATATTACAATTACTATACCAGCCTAGATCCAAATCCTGGGCTCTATCAAGCGCCGAGAGGGATCAAATCTCCCGAGGTGCAAACCTCCTTTAGTGCAATACCTGAGAAGAGGTTTGCACCTCGGGAGATTTGATCCCTCTCGGCGCTTGATAGAGCCTAGGATTTGGATCTAGGCTGGTTCCAGTCATGGGTGGTGAAACAAAATTGGAGTTTGATCAACATTGTGAGGAACATGTTAAGTTTAAAACACAATAGAATTATGAGTATTATCTCAATGTAAGTAATAAGTATTAAGGATTGAATAAATTAGAGGGATCAAATCCACTCACGAATTAGAGGCATTCGCCTACCAATCATTCTCAAGACTAAAATGTGTAATTAATTTTTTTCAATGTCTGTGTAGGAATTAGAGGGATCAATTCTACTGAAGAATTAGAGAGATTTGCCTACCAATCGTTCTGAAGAGTGAAATGTGCAATTAATTTTTTCAATGTCTATGTAACAATTAGAGGATTCGCCTATGGTTGCAATGTCTTATATCTTATATAATTTGAAATTTATTCACTAATAATTTATATTTTAATTTAATTTTAAATTAAAATATATATATATATATATATATATTTTAATTTAATTTTAAATTAAAATATAAATTTAATATATATTTCAATAAATATATTAATATATATTTCAATATAGTCGTAAGAGCTCGCGCATGGAGGAGGTAGCCAAAGAAATCCTAGATAGCAGGAGAGCACAGGGAAGAGGTAGCCAGAGAAAGCCCAGATCGCAGGAGAGCGCATGAAGGAGGTTTTGCATCTCTACATTATTTGGACGGCATGTTCAAGAGAACGAAAGTCCAGAATGATTGATCTAGGTTGAGAATGAAAGCCCTGAGGTTATTAAGAAGATAATAATGTTGTTATTATTTTTTTAACCAATTAAGTGATTAATCTTTGCCATAAAAATGCTTTGGTTGTCTTTGTGCATTGAATCTTTGAAGAGAACGTATTTTTGGGTGACATTAAACTTCTGCATTGTCATATAAACGTATTTGACTATTTTTTGTTTCCCTGGTATGTAATTGAATTTCCTATAAATGGGTAGAGAAAGGCATTTTTGTTTCCCTTGTATGTAATTGAATTGCCTATAAATGGGTAGAGAAAGACATTTTTTAGGGCATTTTTAATAACTCGACACTCACAACGTAGATCAAGCATTCTAGGCTTTCATTCTCTTGAACAGGCCGGCCAAATAATGTAGAGATGCAGAACCATGAATGTACTCGAAATGGCTAAATTAGAAATCATTTATGTTAATCAACATAAAGATTCTCCATTATGCACAAGATATGCGACTTTTTTCCTCAATTAGATTTTTTTTTTAATTATGAATATGTTTTTTTTAAAATCAAGAATAGATATTTTTATACCTGCCACAGCAGTATATTGTAATCGTTTGATTTTGACTTACCTATTAGTTGCCCTTTGACTAAAAATTTAAAAGCTGTTTTCTAAAGTTTAGCTTTGGAGTATACCAAAAAATATTTTAAATTTTAATAAAAATATTTGCATTTGCTATTTTGTCCGCTTCTAATTGGCCAATCAAGTATGATGTCAGCCTTGGAGTTTGGTATCTGGTTTTCACTTGACACATGGCTACTATGACATCAGCATTTATTATATTTTATTATTATATTATTCATAATTCAAAGACTGAATTTGAACGGTCAGATTTCCACGGGCCCACCTTCCAGCGAATCGTTCCGTCCATTTTCAGGCTCAGGCTCAGGTTCTGTGTCTCGTAATTCAGAAGGTTCCTGTAGCGAACCAGCAATACGTGCAGCAGCAGAATGGAGGAGGACACAAGGGACCGAATTTATCTCTGTCGTCGCCCTCTGTGGGAATGAGTTTGTGCAATCAGAGGCAAACAAAGGCACAGGATTACAGCGGGCTGGAGCTGGTGCTGCCATGGCTCAGAACAACATCAGATTACGGTGGATCGAGCCATATGGACAATATCCTTCATCCTATTATATCTCATGAGAAGGCAAATGTTGAAGCTTTCTCGGCCTCTTCCGTTCAGAACTTTCTGCCTCTAACAGGCTCAATGAGTTCCAGAGAGCTCGGTAGCTCGCAATGGATGGTTGGGAGCAGTGATAGCGCTAGCAGCCTGGAAGCTGGCAACAGATGTTCAGTTTGTTGGAGCCAGCTGAACATCATAATAGAACGGAGGAACAAGCGCAGACGGCTCGGCCAGTAGAATATTTGTCGCATCGTCATCAAGGGGGTCTGAATTCCAAGGAGCCTGTAGATGGAAATCCCGTAGTAAAATTCTCCGATATGCAAAATTCCCTCAGACCATTCGGCCAGTCTATTTATGACGGAAGTATGTGACCCGAATAAGAGACGTCAGATCTCTAATATTGTAAGCATTTTCGGACTCCAGTGATTCAAAGTGATTGAAATGTAGTAGCCGAATAGCTAATTGTTCAAGTTAGTGATTCAATGCATGTACGTGTTCTGTTAGTAATTAAATCTAATGTAACGAATAATTCATCACAGGATTGGATTTACTGATGAACCGGTCGAGTTATTGGGATTAGTTAGTCCTAAAAGCATGCCACAAGTTTCAGGAACTATTGCTGTTAAAAGTGGTGCACTAAAAATGCTATTCAGGCCATGTGAAGGGTGCATTTGCTTAATAGAGTTCCGGAGCCTGGCCATGATCATTATTAGGGCAATTCCTCTTTTACTTAACTCTAGATTACATTTCAGCATTTTCTGTGGAGTGAAATCTTGTAACCGCAGTCCGATCTTCGACAATGAAGCTCCAGGTCTTTTCGTTCTTGTCCATGAATAAGCAAACACAGCTTTTTCTCATGAATAATATGCTTCATTAATTTGTTCTTCCATTGTCTTTTTGTTCTTCTATTGTCTGAATACTATAAATTTGGACTGTTTTTTAAGAAAAATACACATGACGCTAACCATTATCCAGTGAATGGATAAATGGTTTTAATACAAACGTCCATGAAATACCCCACCCGAGAATGAATGGCAATTAAAACAGACCTAAATGAACACCCCCACCCCGCAGCCCAAAAAAAAAGCCGATCTTTTGTAATCCTCTACGGCATAGTGTGTTTTGAAACCCTAACGAGGCATCTTATCGTATTCAGACGGCCTGAAGCTTGTACAGTAGGGAAGTCTGTTTGGCCTGTTTGTTGCCAGGCCTTAAACGCCTGTTGCTTGCTCGGTAGGTAGCTGAAAGAGAATCGTTTAAATTCAAAATGCTACAGCTATTATAATGATGCTCGCTCTGGTCTCATCATCGGGCAATGCTTTCATAACTTGTTAAATGCAGCGGCGATTTAGGTCAATCGAATGGTAACACTGGATCATATCCTCCTAAAACTTCGCTGGGCTGCCTGAATCTATAAGACTTTTAAATTTACATCCAAACCTGCCATGTGGATATATTTCACAAGTCAACAGTCGATCTGAGTAGAATGTCAGAGAAAAAACATTAGGAAGACTATTGTGTCTTGAAACTCAGGATTAGGCTTGAAATTAGCGGCCGATTTATATCTCGTACAGATCATTACAGTTACTACAAACAAAACGGGCTCAATGATCACTATAGCCAATTCATTCTAGCATGAGGACTGGATTTAAAATAAAACAAAAATCAGATTCTGAGTTGAATGGTTTGTACAAATTCAGCTTTTGAGTTGAATGGTTGATAAAAATTCAGCTTCTGAGTTTGAATGGTTAATTACACGATTTACAATATGAGATGCTTCAATGAATCTTTGTGAAAAAAAAAAGCATTTCCTTTTGAGGGTTTTATTCATGTGAAACTTTCATCATTTAAGGACTATTTTCTTACAATTTGTTTCTCAATCATCGATGGTTTTGTTGTTCATGGTGCAAGTCCTTGGTTCATGGGCAAAGTGGGTCTCTTCTTGATGTAGTGGATTCATGGCTTTAGCCTACATTCTTAATCATTTTCTTTTGTTATAATATAAGTAAAATTACCAAGAAATTTGCAATAAAATTCTCCCATGCAATGATACTCTTAGAAAGTGTATAACCTTGGGCCTTGAGAACATGGTTAAGATACTCTTAGAAAGTGTATAACCTTGGGCCTTGAGAACATGGTTAAGCTAGCCTCTATCATTGTTTGAATCTATATTGATGTTTATTTGAGTAAAGGATAGAAGAAATGATGTTGGAGTATGAGGATTGACATTGGTCACAAGTGTTAGACTATAATTATATAGCTTTCTATGGCAAGAACTTCTTCAAACAAGGTCACCCAGTAACATTTTCCCAAAGTAAAATGCTTTGTAGCGAAAAAAAAAACTACTAAACTATAACCATTTACTAGGAGAAGGATTCAATCACTATACACCTTTAGAATGAATCGATTCAAAATGTAAATGAATTAGAGTTAAGAGATAATATAGTGAACTTGGAGAGTGACAATTATTGTAAACAACTTTAATTTACACAATGATGAAGTTGGAGATAATTCTAAATTACATATAGAAAAAGAACTAAAAATTGCATATGGAAAAGGCGCCAACTCTATGGCGATATGCAAGAAGTTGTTTGCTTGCTAGCTTGGGACCCTCTAATGGTCGCGAAATTAGATCTTCGCTTCAAATTAGGTGATTAGCTTTGTTTCAGTTCAACAGGCGAGTCAAGCTTTCGAACGAGCAAAAACTAGGTCCAGTTTTCCAGCTCTGTACTTTCATTTATTATTATGCCAATAGTTTTGTTGTCAAATCGAAGTGAAGTGATGGACAGCGGTTAAGGAGTCCCATTGCATCGCTTAATTTCAAAAGAAACAATTGTACACCCAGGTTTTTGCCTATTTTAATTTTCAATCGCAACAGAATGCGCCTTGCACGCAATGATCCGCAGATGCTGCGCCGAAGTAGGCATCCCAGGGATTCGGGAACCCTTTGAGCAGGATATTATTACACACAGTAAAGACTAATTTGATCTTAATAGCTGTTTGATCTTGAAACCAATACGTAATAGCTGTTTGCTCTCAATACCTTTTCAATCCTACTTGTTTCCTTGTCTTAGGGTAATTTGTCTTACTGGTTTATTTTTTATATTGTGTTCCGTAACTTGTCTTTAGCATTTGTGGTTTACATTGTGTTTTTATTATTATGTAAGATTATTTTTTATTATTTTAAAGTTATTAAATGTTTTTTTAAATGTAAATAGGTTTTTATATATAATAAATTTGTAGATTATTATTATTTTATATATAATAAGTTGTTGAATGTTTTTTATTTGATTAGGTTAAATTAATTATTATTATTATAGATTTGTTTTAATTTTGAATTAACTTAAAAACATATATAAAAAACATAAAAAATGAATGTGTAGATATTTAAAAGATATTGAGGTAATATATATTTTTAGTTTATTATATAGATGTACATATATTCTTAGTATAATATAGCTTATTGTCAATACTATGAATACATTATATATATAAAAGTTATTATTATATTTTATTTTAGAATTGGAATAATGAATGTAATTAATTTTTAATTGAATGATTATGTTTGCTTCATCCATTAATAAGCATTGAATTAAAATTTAATTAGACTAGATATTCTAATTTGACTAAGTATATTTTTACTTAAATTATTAAAAATTTAATTTAAAATAAAAAAATAAAAATAAATATTCTAATTTTATATATCAAGATATAAAACTAAAGCTTATTTATAATCTTACTTTATTTTCCATATAATACAATAAATATTTCACAAATTTATCATTAAAGTATTTTTATCCAAATTTACTTAATTTTTCATATAATATAGTAAATTTTGAACAAAACTATACCATTAAAACATTGTTATTAATGATTTAAAGAGCTTAATTGTATGTCATCATTAGATCCCAGTTTCATAATCTTTGTTGCAATACGAACATTCCTAGCCTTTTAGCTTGTCAAAATTATAGTAAGCTTGGGATGCTTCTCTCCAAGCTCTTTGAGCATCGAAATATCACTTTAAAACAAACTAGTTAATTCTCTTCTTCAGGGTCCGATAGACCAAATTTTGGTCTCACAGGACGTTAACCATCATCATCATCATCATCATAAAATATTAAAATTAAAATTATAAATATTAGTTATTAAATTTATATAATTTAAGTACAGTAAATATATTTGAAAAAATACATCTACATATTTTAAGACTTAAATGCAACATTGCAAAAAAATAAATATGATGCTTATAAAGACTTGGTGGATTATATTTTTACTGAAATTTATTTAAAAAACATTAATAACTTAAACATATTCATTTACTTGCCATTTAAGCCTTAAATGACTCTTGAGTTATGAATGGTCCACTACATTGCGTAAATTATATATATCTCAATCAATATATCACTTACTACTTTATTGTTAGGTGCATAATGCTTATAAAAAATAGTTCTCGTTACTATGAAGGGCTATGTATGCCTTAAATCGCTTATAAGGCTATGGATGGTAGTGTCTAGTGTTAGGTGTTTCATGTCTACCAAAAATTTCTCATAAGACGACGAAGGGATACTTAACGCCTAAATCACTCATGGAGTTGTAAATGACCATGAATGATGTCCGATGCTAATTTACTTTACATTGTTTCTTACATAAGTGGCAGGTACTAAGCAACTGCGTTGCTTATTCCACTTGTTTAATTATGAATATGTTTTTTTTTAAATCCTTTCAAAAGAATTAAAATAACAATTAGAATAATAGTTATAAAATTATGGAAAATCTAATTAAAAGTTGCCACCCCTCCTCCGCAGCTCTACAGCCCACCAATTAGAGGCATTCACTCTACAGGTCTTCCAGGAGAGGTTTGATCCTGTCATTTGGTCATTCTTTTTTAAATATTAACATTGAATTTAATATTTTAAAATTTAAAATTGAATGTAATATTAAAATATAATATTAAATTTTAAAATGTAATATTACATTTTAACATTGAATTTTGCATTCGCAGGTGCAGGCGACGGTGGCAGGGGAGGAGGACGCAGTGGAGGAGGGGTGCGGCATGGGAGGAGGAGGGGAGGAGGACGCAGTGGAGGAGGAGGGGAGGAGGACGCAGTGGAGGAGGAGGAGGGGAGGAGGGGAGGTGTAGGCGGCTGCGCAGGGGGGAGGATGTGGTGGAGTAGGGGTGTGGCGTGGGATGAGGATGAGGGGTGCACCATGGGAGGAGGAAGAGGGCTGCACATTGGGAGGAGCATGCGGTGCACTGGGAGGAGAGCTGCGAGTGGAGCTGGAGCTGGGGCTGCGGAGGAGGGGAGGCGAATTTGTATTTGCATTTGAGGAGGTCTGTAGAGCTACTAATATCTTACCTGATTAGATTCCTCGTCTCGAATAGCTGCTTGAGAATAATTGTTTTTTTTCTATAATATTTTTGTTGTTTTGGTGTATTAATATAGCGAGTGTATTTCAAACGAAACGTTACGACCTTACATTATTAGGCGGACAAAATATTTACTACTTTTTACATTAGTTACTTCAATATTACAAACGTTACATCACGTTACAAGATCTCTCCCATAATATTCACTATCACTATTATTTTTTGCCGACATGTTAGTAACGTTACATCACTTGACAAGATCTCCCCCATAATATTCACTATCACTATTATTTTTTGCCGACATGTTAGTAACGTTACATCATGTGACAAGATCTCCCCCATAATATTCACTTTCACTATTATTTTTTGCCGACATGTTAGTAACGTTACATCATGTGACAAGATCTCCCCCATAATATTCACTTTCACTATTATTTTTTGCCGACATGTTAGTAACGTTACATCACGTGACAAGATCTCCCCCATACTGGGCTGTAGAACGCCTCTCGGTGCAATAAATACAAATAAAAAATAATCATAAAAAATTAAGTCTTAAATTGAATTATTTTTTTAATTTTTTAAATAATTTATTAATTTATATTTTTTAAAACTTTTTAAAATAAAATTAGTTTATTTACTTTTTTTCTTCTAAAAATATATATATATATACTGTTTATGTCCCTACGATGTAGGAATATATATGAATGGAGAGATCCAATTAATTGAACCGTACAAGAGGACATTTTTAAAAAACTAAATGTTTCTATATAGTTGCAAATTTTAATAGTAAATCAAAATTTTAAGCTAAAGATGTTTTTAAGGGGACGATCCCTGTGGAGTTTTCGTCGTCTGTCAAGCTCTTATTAGGATCTCCCCCCTATCCATTCCGTAATAAAGAGATACCAACCGTATGTCAAACTCATGTCCACTCCGTAATAAAGAGATATCAAGATTCTCCATCTACATACTTGCATTTTCAACATTTTCCTCCTTTTCTAATTCATCACCAACTAACAATCCATCTCCGAAGCTTTTGTGAAGTGCACTCACCTTCGTGTTCCCTTTAGCTTCATGCATCGCTCTTTCCACAATAGATCCTAAGACACCAATGTTTCTCTACTTTGGCATCTCCTCTAACTCGGACAACCGATAAACTCTTACTGTTTAAGCTTTGTCAACTGCTCCAACCCCGGTATGCTCACATCCCTCTGCTCACAATAGCTCTAATGATCAATCACTAACACATCCCTTGTATGCTCTTCACACATTTTCCTGCTCATAATTCCTCTAAAAATACCAATGTTTCCATACTTATCATCTCTTTTAAATCATAACACACACTAACACTTTGTACATTGTTCCAACTCTAGTATGCTCTTTAGATGTTTCTTTACTTGGCATCTCTTCTAACTCAGAACACTCACTACCAATTTGTCCCCTACGATAACCCCTGTATGCTCTTTAGCTTCATACATTTGTCTATCCACAGCTCCTCCAAACATACGAGCAAGTGCCAAGATGCCTACAAAATGTTTACATGTACCATAAGCTAGATATTTACATATGGCAATATTAATACGAACTAAACATACAAACTTTAAAACAACGAATTTGTATTTACCTGTGAACAACGAATTTCTATTTACCTGTGATTCATCTTGCCAGAATATTTATGTTGCGCTCCCCAACACTTGTAGAAGCCTTAAATTCTTCATTAGAATCCAGGAAGGTAGAGAAGAGTTGGGATGTTATTTCAAACAAATCCATATGAGATTCAGGGACTTCACCATCATTAGACTGCGTTCTAAGAGAGAAGCTTAAGTATCAACAAGTTGCAACCTCCTCATTTGACTCATTTGAATACCGTCAAATGCATCATCATCGTGCTAATCAACAAACACTATTCTATTTCCCCACACGGTAATTATGTATCCAATCATCAATATTTACAGAAGATTGCTACAATAAATCATCACTAATGATGATTTTTGTCCAACGCCAGACTCAATGGGCGAAGAGCTCTCAACGACATCTCTTATCCAACTTTCATAGGTTTCCATGCATATTTTTCTCGTTCCAACCATCTACTTCCAGAGTTTCCATGGGACATTTGGCGGTCATGCATATCATCTGAAACACAACTATGTAGGTCCATTAGACACTCGATTTGTACATATGAAAATCCAAACTCTATGAGCCAGACAGACATGGTCACATGGAAAACACGTGGGTGATTTGAAGGTTGGTTGGGATTTAAAAAATCAACAGGCCAAGCCACCACCAGGGTTTTGAATTTTTTTTATTTGGCAATGAGTTGTGCTAATGGAGCCATTCAAAGTGGATGTAGGTTCTATGTACAAAAAGGTGCATGCAACAAGTGTCAAATAATAAGATGGTGGCTAGTAGCAGCCATCCTTCACCCTGCTAATTTCTAACCAAGGAAATAACTTCCTCAGCTACTTACGAATCCTTATCTTAACATTTTCCTGTGGGTAAAAAACTTAACATACTCAAACTTTAAAAAGCAACTTATATTGGTATAATAGTTTTGTCTTTTGGATGTTGAAAATCATATGAATTATGGGTGGCTTCACACTAGTCCTTTAAAGAAACCAAGAATGGAGATAAGCATAATGGCGATATAAACAGAATGGTGATTAGGTGGGTTTTATTTCAGAACGTACTCCTTTAGGCGAGATTAGGTGGGATTTATTTCTGATTGTACTTCTAAAGCGACAGATCGATTAGCGTCAAGCACCATCTGTGCTTTTCCAGGGCCACGTATTGCTTGCCCTTTTTTATTTTTGACACGTAATGTTGCTTCGATCCACGAAGAGACTTGCTCGTACACCGCTGGGTGGTTTGCAGAATCATAATGAATGTAATGGTGACGTTCATAGGGTTTCCATGGTTTCCTGTTATCATTGTACCGAGACTAGAGAGCTGGTGGACATGGGAGTTCCTCTTCTGTGAGCGGATGAAAGTAGTGAGATTTATCATGTGCATTCCCATTTGACTGGTGTGACGTCAGATGGAAGGAAGATTAAGTTATGTCATGGTGATGGTTTAAGGGTTTTAGATGCTCTGGATTGTTACGTTGAGAGCAAATATGTGCCCGGAGTTTTGGATGGTGGAATGGGATGTCCTTTGAAATCTATGGAGATTGGCTCTAAGAATAACCCTCCGGAATCTGGTAAGCTCTCGCTAGTTTCGGGTGAAGAAAATTATGGTTGCTTTGGTGATGGATAGAGGGTTTCTGTTGTCTTGGGGAGCATTTTTGTCATTCTCTGGTACACCCAGAGAGTTGGGGGTTTGTAAGGAATGTCTTGTCATTTGCTTGGAGGATGGAAGTGTGGTTAAACCTGTGGGTTCTGTTATTAATTTTCTATCAGGAGGCGAGAAGGACTATGTCGTTCCTTTAGCAGGTGGGGTTAGGATTTCTATTGTTAATAATATTTTCCCTGTTATTACTGGTGCTGTTGGAGATGAGGGTTTGGGGAATTCTTGCACAAAGGATTTTTATGACTCATCTATGGTGGATGCAGGTCTTATGTGTGGAACATATGATTATGGAGATTTGGGACTAGTTGTTACTAAGGATTCTTGTGAGCTTCCTGGTTCTACGGGGAAGTTTCCTCGGTATTTTGGTTCGAGTAATACTGAAGGTCCTGTTGAAAATGTGGATTACCCAAATTATCATTAGTCTATTTCAAATAATATCAGCAAGAATCCTATGCCTATTCTGACGGAGGTTGGGGTGAAAAAGAAGCGTGCTCATAGGACTATCAAGAAAATTGATAAGCCGGTCCTAATGACTGTGGGTGAGGATGTGGGTTTAAATGATATCGTTCTGACTAATGCCTTGACCTTGGTTGGGTGTTTTGGAGGACACAAATTTAATTCTAATAGCTTAAATGGATGGGATGTGGTGGTTTGGAAAGATGTTATTAGTTTCCCACCTGCGATTTTCCTCATTCTGAGAGGATGGATAGCTTTCAAATTCTTCTCTAAGGAAGATGCGACTCTGGTCCTAGTTGGAGTTTGGCGTTGGGATAAAGCTGGTCTATTAATCAAAAGATGGACACCATTATTTGACCCCTGAATTGAAAGGTATGATCAAGTTCCGATATGGGTTAAACTCCCTAATTTACCATTTGAATTCTGGTCAGTTGATTTTTTTAAACTGGTGGGTAATACAATGGGCACTCACTTGGAAACTGCTTTTTCATATCTGAAATTTGGGGTCTGTTGTATGGGTCGAGTATTGGTGTTGATTGATTTTTGGAATGGTTTGCTTGCTGATTTAGTTATTAAAAGAGGCATTTCTAAATTCAATCAACCCTTGGATTATCTGGGTGTCCCGTTTAGGTGTTATAGATGCCATGTATTTGGTCATTTGATGAATGAATGTTCACTTCCTTTTAACAAGAAATATTTTTCTGGTTCTTCCCTTAAGATTTGGTGTGTTAAAAACCATGGGTTAAATGTGGGAGTGAAGGAGGGTTTGGCATTAGTTGACGATTCAGAGGAATTGAACCTTTCACCCAAGACATTAGTTGAGGAGAAGGTATTAGGGTCTCAATATTCTTTATTATCTCTTAAACCTTTGAGTATTGCCTCATTATCTGAGTCTGATGGCCTGGGGCGAAATAAGATTGATGAGGGACCTGCTATGGGTTCTTTTTCTGATTCTGTCCAATTTGAAGCTTTAAGGGATCTTGGTTTTGTATCTCCTCCTAAGGTTTTTCCTGTTGTGAGCAAGGGCTATTATCTTCGTTCTTATTCGAAAATTAATGATGGAGGGTATGGATCAGATCGTGATCCTTTTGGGATACATCTTCCAGTTAAGGGTAGGGTTGGAGTATTGGTGAATGCTAATCTTGTTGTGAAGGTTGGTTCTGAGGCACTTAGAGCTTTGTATGCCTCCACAGAGTTTCCCTTATGATCGTTATGACCCTAAACTGTAGGGGTTTGGCTAGTTTACCTAAAAAACTAGCTGTGAAAAGATTGATTGATGAACAGCCTTTAGAGGTTATTTTTCTGCAAGAAACTATGTTTGATGGGTGCATTTTGGTGAGGGAAATGGAATTATTGTTAAAATATTGGCAGTTTGTTTTTGTGGATGCTAAGGGCAGATCTGGGGGACTACTTTTGGGGTGGAGGACTCGTAATTTTCATTTACTTAATGCCTGGGATATGACTTCTGGTCTTTGTGTTGTTTTGCATTCTATTGAGCTGTAGTTGGATTTATGTTTTATAAATCTTTATGGGCCTTATATCGATAGGGAATCTTTCTGGAATAACCTTTCGGTTATGGAATGTTTCAAATGTCCTAATTTGGTATTTGGTGGGGATCTAAATTTCTCCTTGGGTCATTCTGAAATTTAGGGTGTTAAAGCATGTGTGGATGTTTTAACTGATTTCTTGATTAACCTTTTGGAAGGACTTGGACTTGTAGATATTGCTCCTATGGTTTCAATTCCAACTTGGTATAATCAACGAATTGGCCCTAAGAGTATTTGTAAAAGGTTGGATCGATTACTCTTATCAGCCGACTTTCTAGACAGTGACTTTCTTCTCAAATAGTAGATTGGGTGTGGTGGGGATTCTGACCATCAACCTGTTTATTTACAAATCTTGTCTATTAATCCTAAGGCTCATTGTCCTTTTAAGTTTAATTCCTGCTGGTTAGATAACAATGAGTTGGTTGTTTTATTAAAAGCTTCCTGGGTGGTTTTTGATGCTTTGTTTGAGGTATCCCCTGCATCCCAGTTTGCTGCGAACCTTATAAGATTAAAAGAGATTTCCATAGTTTGTTCGGTGAAGAAAAAAGCTCAGGACATTAAGGACTTAGTTGATATTGAATTTGATATGAAGAGGTATTTTGATAGGTTGGTTTTTGGTTTTATTTCGGAGGAGGATAAATTGTCTTTGATTGAGCTTGAATCTCGTAACAGAACTATTTTATGTGATCGGGAAATGGAGGCATGATAGAAAAGTAGGGCTTTATGGTTGTTATGTGGAGATGACAATACCCATTTTTTCCATAAATTTATTGCTCATAGGAAAAATCTTAATTCAATTTGGAAAATTAAAGATGACTCTGGTAACCTTGTTGAAGGTTCTGAGGCTATTGTCGGGGTTGGGATTCATCATTTTGAGTCTCTGTTTTAGGAAGAAGTTGATCTTCATCTTCCTGACCTTGTGCATAGTGCAGGTTATTTTCCCACATCTGTTTCTATGGAAGATAATTGAGACCTTATGAAACCTGTTACTCTGCAAGATATTCAACATATCCTTTCCATTAGTAAAAATGATAAGAGTCCGAGACCAGATGGGATTCCTGTTGAGGTTTATAGATGTCTATTTGATGTTTTGGGTGAGGGTCTCCTAAGAGTTATTGAGCTTTCCCGGATAAGCGGTAAAATTCCTGTGGTATTCAATTCTACTTTTCTTGCTCTCATCCAAAAGATTGATCATCCTTCATCCTTTGAGGATTTCAGGTCTATCTCTTTGTGTAATTATGTTTACAAAATTATGGGTAAGATTATTTTTATTTGGATCAGAAAAGTTTTGGGTAGGTGTATATCTGGTGAACAGTTTGGTTTTTTGCCGGGTAGGAAGATTCATGATGCAGTTGGGGTCATCCAGGAAGGTATGCATTCTATGCATAGTAAGTGCTTAAAGGCTGTAATGATAAAAATTGATTTATCTAAAGCTTATGATCGTGTTAGTTGGACCTATCTTCGAGTCATACTTTCCAAAATGGGTTTTGTTGGGAATTTCATTTCTTGGGTCATGAGTAGCCTTTCTTTCATATCCTTTTCCCTGCTTATAAATGGAGTTGCAAATCCTTTTTTTAAATTTGGTAGGGGACTTAGACAAGGTTGCCTTTTGGCACCTTTACTGTTTCTTATTGTGGTTGAAGGTCTAGGAAGGGCTCTTCTTTTTGCCAAAGACTGTGGGACCTATCATGGTTTATCTTTTGGTAATGATATTGTCTTAACACATGTTCTTTTTGTGGATGACATTGTTATGGTCAATGATGGATCCGAACAATCTCTTTCTACTTTATATGAGATTTTAATGATCTTCTATAAGGCATCCGTGATGAAGATCAATGATGATAAATATTCTTTATATTTTTCTTGTCTGGAAGAATCAGAGGTTATTACTTTACAGAATATATTTTCATTTTTAGTTGACAGAATTGAGAATGGTATGAAGTACCTTGGGTTTTATCTCAAACCTTGGAGATACCTTTTAAAGGACTGGGATTGGTTGATCATAATGCTGGAAAAAAGGGTTAACAACTGGAGCTTTCGCTGGTTATCCAAGGGGGGTAAGTTGATACTGATCAAAGCAGTATTAGAGGCCATTTTGGTCTATTGGATGCACTTTTGGATACCGGTGGGGATTATTGAGAAAATCAGAAAGCTTTGTTTCAAATTTCTTTGGTCTCGAAATCAGAATTCTTATGGATTACCTTGGACATCCTGGAATATTTTGGCAAATATAAAGTCTTTGGGTGGTTGGGGACTAAAAGTTCCTGTTGTTTTTACTAAAGCCCTTGCAGCTAAAAATGTATGGAATATTATTCATGGAACGGGTTTTTGGGTTAATATTGCTGTTCAAAAATATATTCATCCATTGAATATATTGGAATGGATTAGATCTCCTGTTAAAAAGAAAAATGCATATCAATATGTTGGAAAGCTATTCTTTGGGCTTTTGACATTATTGGTAATTTTTTGGTCTGGAAGATTGGAAATGGAACTGTTGTTCGTATTGGAGTAGATCCTTGGATAGGATGTAAATGGAGACATTCTTTGCCTCCTTCCATGATTGAAAAATTACATTTGGCTGGTTTTTATTTTTTATCTGACATTGGAGTTCATGGTTTGACAGCGTTGATGGCCCAACACTGATTTAATGCGGATTTTATTGGTTTTACTGATCCTCGAGAGATAGCTATGTGGAATGGTTATTTAGCCATTCTTAAATCTAGCCACGTAAGGTTTTCAAATGATGATGATGCTCTAGTATGGAATTTATCTAAAACTGGTCATTATTCACCTAAATAAGGTTATGCTCAGCTTATGAACAGGGAAGTGGAGCATATCTGGTGGTGGAAAGTTTTATGGAAGTTGAAATGTCCACTCAAAACAAAAATATTTTGTTGGTTTATCTTTTCTGGTACAGCGTTGACTTGGGATGTTCTCATCAAGAAAGGAAGAGAAGGACTTGGTAGGTGTTACTTGTGCAAAATGGAATGTGAATCCAATTTTCATATTGGAGTGGACTGCCCTTTTACTCAGAATGTTTGGTTACTTATTGAGGACAAATTGAAATTCAATAACATTTGGAATGGAGAAACTATGTCAGAATGTTTCAAAACTTGGTGTTTAAAATTGGAGGTTGCAAATTTTAAACCTTTACCTATCATTGTCTTATGGTTCATTTGGAAGGCCAAAAACTTGTCTTGTTTTGAATATCTTTCTTTGACACTAGCATAGGTATCTAGCTTCAGTCTAGGTATGATGATGGCTCTTCCACAGAAGAGTTCTGTGGCTTCTATAAGATCTATCTTTGTGGAAGTTATTGATAAAACCTTTGCATGGGGTTTTTTTTATGGTTCTACAGGAAGGGAACCAAAAATTTATGGAGGTCGAGGTATGTTGTTTATATCAGATGTACATTTTTTCTCTTTTAAGGATGGATTAGGTTTGGGTACTAATAATTTTGTAGAATTATGTGCCCTCAAGCTACTTCTCTATCTGGCTAGGAGGAACTCATTGGATAAAATCCAGATTTTTGGTGATTCTTAGTTAGTTATTAACTGGGCATCTGGTAAGTTCAGATTAATGAATTTAGAGTTATCCATGATTCTTCAGGAAGTTAACAAGCTTACTGACTATTTTGATTATGTGTTTCTCAAACATATCTATTGGGAAAGAAATTCTACTGCAGATGCTTTGGAAAAAGATGGAGGACTGATTTTGGAAGGTTACTGGACCATCAAGGAACATCGTGCAAATGAAGTTGTGGAAACCTTTCAGATTTTTTAATTTGATGATGTATTTTGGGACATGGGTTTTGTTGATCAGATCAGGACTTCTGGTTATGTCGTTTTTGGTGACAACATGTTGTTTTTTGTTTTTTGGAATATCATGGTTGAATGATTGACTTTGGTGGGCACATATATTAGTTTTGAGACTGATGAGCAGTTTTTTTTGGAATATCTTGGTTGAATGATTGACTTTGGTGGGCACATATATCAATTTATTATGAAACTGATGAGCATTTGTGAAACTATTTTTTATTTTGATATGGATGTAATTGCCAGTTGACATAAACTTGGGTTTTTTTGTGCTCGAGATGGAGCAATATTTTGACAGTAACTACCAGCTATAAGGTTGGGTTTTTTGTGCTCGATATGGAGCAATATATTGACAGTAACTACCAGCTATAAGGTTGGGTTTTTTTGTGTAAATGGACATTAGATCCATCTGTTGAATGTAAATAAAGTTATTTATGAATTTTTTCCATGGAAAAAAAAAGTTCTAACCAAGCCGACATCCTTCGCCTTGATTTTTCTTGATTTTTCCGAGGCTGCAATCAATTACTAGGGTTATGTAATGGCCTTTCTTTAAAACCAAGATTTATATTTGTTTAATGTTATATGTTATAAATACTTTATTTTAAACTTAAGTTGCATATTTATTGAACGCGTTAATATATTAAGTAAGTAGTCACTGTAGAGGAAATTTCAACTCAAAATGGGCCTCCTAAAAAAATAATAAAATAATAAAATAATAGTTAAAATAATAAAATAATATTTATTAATTTTGGAGGAAGAAAAGAAAAAAACTACTTTTTTCGTTTGTATTTTCGATATATCTCCCCGTGTTTTTACTCAAATTTCGATCGAGAGAATCATCATCACGTTTTTTCAGGTATTTCTTGTTTTTGGGGTAGCGGGGTCCGTCAAAAGTATGCCGAGTGGGTACTCGTTAGATGCGTAATTTAATTCCACATCCAACGAGCTCTCCTGATTGAAATTTGAGTAAAAACATGAGGAGATATGTCGAAAATACAAACAAAAAAAGTAGTTTTTTTTTATGATACCTATCCTCAAATTTATATTAAAAAAGTGTTTAAGACCTATACGGTATTTCAAATTTAAAGCAATTTCATTGGCTAACACATGATGACATGGAATTTGAGTTAAAGTTAAAAGGCCCATTTTGAGTTGAAATTTCCTCTAATACTTAAATGTTATTTAGATTTACTTGTTTTATTTTTGTCTAATATATAGATTAACATAGTATTTGATTATTAATTATTATTTATATTATTTTGCATTATTCTAATTGTTATTTGCATTCTTTACATTATATTTGGTTATCATTATTTTATTGTTCTTTGGATTACTTATTATTTTCATCATTTTGTTATTTGTTTTTTTGAGTCATTATTAGCATATTAATTACTATTTGTTATTAATTATCTAGATATTAATTATTCATTTGCATTAATAGTTATTATTTTGTTAAAATTTGATTTGGATACACATACATTTGGATAATAACAAGACATTTTTAGTTTTGGAATTGAAAGTCACCATATGATATGATATTTGGTCATAGTTATCACCACAATATTTAATTATCTACTCTTGAATTAGACTCCATTAGGCACTAATCAATAACGTATTCGAGAGAGATATCTTTGTGTTTAGTGTCTTTTGCAGCCACATAGGGCTCTCCCCTAGGAAGTTACGACTTCCAAAGTAGTTAAGGATAAGTGAATTAGGTGAGAGTGGTCACTTGTCTTGAATATGCTTACCGGTGACAAGGCATGCCATTTCAACCGGTAACAAGACCAATTTGAACAAGAGATGTGTCATAGACCATTACAAATAATTATGACTTCCTTTAAATTACCTTAAATTAAACTTAAAGACATGCAATGTACTTGCTAACTATTATTTTAATTGGTTTCATTATTTTGTTTATTAATGATAATGATTATAAATGTATACCAATCATATTTAAGGTAGCTTGCGAGTTTAACCATTCTAGAAAGATATTTTTTACCTTTGAATAATCCAATGAAGTCTTAATAATTTGCATTAAGAGGCTAAAGAATTTAAACAAGGCTAGGCTTGTACATGCCGAATTTATATGGAGTGAACCCTATTTAAGGAAAGTCAAGGTTCAGTTGAGAATATAAGAGGAGTTCTTTAATGGGGTTATATACAAGAGGCCTATGTTGTTATGGAGTTATATTAGAACATGCCTATATGAGAACAACATATGCTTGTTTTAATATAACTTTATTGAATAATTCCTTCTATATTCTCAATTTGACCTTGATTCTTTTTAAATGGGGTTCAATTCATATGAATTCAGCATCTACATATCTAACCTTGTTCAATTTTTTGAGTCTCTTAATGCAAATTGTTAAGACTTCCTTGGATTATGATTGAGCTTTTGTCCATGTTTTGGGAGGATATAAATAAGAATTACATTTAGGGTAATGAAGGAATGTTACATGTTTTTGCAAACCTTCGGTGATATCAACTTGGTTTTGTATACAATTAACACACATGTTTGTTGCATTGGGTGGCATGGAAATACAATACATACAACACAGTACTCGACCCATGGTCTGTTGTACTATAAACATATTGGCCATTTCTACACTTTTCCACAAATAAATACCCAAAACAAATGTTTGACAACTATCTCCAGATGTGATCAGATATCTTTCCCTGTCAAATCTTTTGTTGAGTATGTAGAAATACTACAATGTCTATACTAAGGATTAACAATGGGTGTGTGATTAAAGTATCAACACATTTTTAGAGCTTCCAAGAAACTAATCAAAGTCCATTCCAAGAGAATCATACAGAAGAAAGAACAACTCTAAAACTATGTACACTAAACACAAATAAATCGCTTCAGAGTATTCCAAGAGCATCAGCTAGGAGATACCTTCAAAATAGTAAGAAATTGAGCTTCAAGTCATTGACCTCATTTTCATATGCCTACCAGTAACAAGACTCTTCTAATTAAGAATATGAAAACTCATTGTAACTGAGGTTCGAGTATATCTAAGCTAGCTTTAGTAGATGGATATTTTACTAGATATCTTATTCTTCCTCAAATTTTCTTCATCTTCGTCATGGTTACTACTAAAAATTGTATCATTGATGTTTCATGACATTGTAGAATTCTTGTTCTTTTTCCATGCATCCTAGCCTTTCGAGTTTGAATTCTCTTGCTTGTTGATGTTTGGACTCTCATGTTTCCTGTTTTTGGTTCAAAATCATCCTAACCTTCCAAGTATTGCTCCGAATAAAAAACAAGACATACACCTTCAATCTTTTAAACTCATTTGCACCTCTACGTTTAAAAGTACAAGCCTTAAAGATATTAAAGGTGCACATAATTAATTAGATGTCTCTTGCAATTTCCACGCATATCTCAACAAATAAGATTGAGATGTGGCCATCTAGCATGTCTTCAATAAAATGCAATTGCCACCCGTATCTAATGTAACAGGATCGACAAGTGCATAACTTGCATGAGATGAATGACATTCAATTGCCCCAAATATTTTTTAATTTGAAAAGGAGCATCTGTAGAGTTGAAAAGGAGCATCTGTAGAGTTGAAAAGGCGTTACTTTAGATGGAAATATTATGCATTAACTTTGACACTTATAATTAATAGAATTAGTCACAAAACGTACATGTGTACACGGTATAGTAGTAGGGTGTAACAATGTTTCCTCCTCCACTAGGGATCAAATTACATCCTTATTCCCATGGAATAGCAGGTGTGATGTACTCTTTGCTTTAAAAAAAATAGTCATAAAAAAAAAACTTCGAAACTTTGTATTTTTATTTTTAACGCCTTGTTCGGTTCTCGTTGTATTTTAAGATTGGTTATGTAAAGTTAAAACCTTACATGTTTGGAATATGAGTTTAATAAATATATTTTAATAAATGAATTTATGATTTACAGAAATAGTGAGGCAGGTTAAATATTGTTGATAGGTTAATAGACACGTCTATTGAAAAATAGACATACCCTATAATAACTAATAATTAATAATTAATTAACCTATTAGTAACTAAATAATAATTGATATTAATTAGAAATTGTAATAACCATTTAGGTTTATTACAAGTCATCTGGCCTTGAAAAGATTCGACCACAAATCTTGTATAATGAGTGCTCAACTTAAACTTCTTAGATGCTTAATTAGTCGTAACTTCAATAGAGGTGTTGTGTTTGACGAAATTTTATTTAAGAAAGGCATAGGTGCGGTTGATGTTGACAAATGAACTCTTGCCACGAATAATTGTACCATGTTTTAATAATTCTTGAAATAGTTGGTCACATTTCCATTCAAATTTATTCATGCATATAATTATGTAGATAAAACCATAATGACTATAGGAAGTATTCTTTTGAGTTTCCAATCCGATATCTTCATGATCAACTTGTGTCGACATGTTGAACCTTGGTATTTTTGCATGCTTGGGTATCTCATTAATTAATATCTGAAATATAGATTCTTTAATGTTGATCAATGGATCTTCAAACATGGTTGGATATTCAGTTACATTTGTTATGATCTTCTTATATGTCGTGGAAACTACTGACAACTTACTTAATTCAATATGCCATGGTTAATGATTCTTCATTTGCAGTTTCATCACATACTTTTAAGGATGAAGTGCCCTTTAATGTATTTATTTCATCCATTGGGGATTGATTAAAAATATTCAAATGATGTATATTCTTGTCTTTATTTGATTATCTTATCTCCAGTTGTTCCTTGGCAACCATATGATCTCGAACATACTAAGCTGTAACAACCTGTAAAACATTTATATCTTCATGTGTTGGAGAATCTTCTGAGTTTTCTTCTTATACGTTGTTGTGATTAGGATTGTCTTCCTTAACAAGTCCTTGTTCTAGAGTTCCACTAGACAATTTTATAGTTTTTTCAGTTGGCATATTAATGTGCCTTACTTCCCTACCTTGTAAGAAGTCGCAGCGAAATTATGGTAGACGTACATATTTTTTATTGAGTATCGTATTTGGAGGGTTGTAGTTGGGGTGTATTTTGTTATTACTCTCGAAGTATGGTGGCCTAAATCTCTTGTGAGGAGGGATATAAGGAGGCGTTCATCGTGGCATCTTTTGTTCTTCTTTACTTAGGAACTTGGGAGTCGTAGTCACTTCTTCTGTTGGGAGTGCAAATGCAGTTTCTAGCTTTCCTTTGCTTGAAACTTTGGAATCCGTAACTGCCTCTGCTATCGTAGGTGCCATAGCAGTTTCCTACTTTCCCTCGCTTGAGAGGTGAGAAGTCATAGTTGCTTCTTCTTCATAGGCTTCTTCCTTGATTCCATATTCTTTTGTCGTGGGTGCAAAATTAGTTTCCATCTCTTTATTTGGAAATTCTGGGGGGCAACTGCTTTTGTTATCATAGGTGCCATAGCAGTTTCCTGATTTCCCTCACTTGAGAAGTGAGTTGTAGTAGCTGCTTTTTCCTCATTTTCTCTCAACATTGGATTGGTTTGAGAAATAAATTCTGACATAGGTGCAGGAGTAATCTTGAGTTGTCCTTTATCAATATCATTTAATGTTTCGTCCTGCTCTTCTGTGCCTGAAAATACATATGGTGTAACTGCTTCTTCTTCTTTCAAATGACTTGAGAAGTAAGACTAATGTGCCTCTGGTTTTTCTTTGTCCACGTGCTTCTTAGATTCTTCTTTTGGTCGTTGTATTATCAACATTTTTAATTCTTCAACTACTTATTTTATGTCTTCATGAAGAACTTGCATCGCTGCGTCGATATCCGATATTTTCGCTTCAAGCTATGCGCTTTTTATTTATTTAATCTGGCTTCTTTTAATGCCCTCAACTTCATTTTTTCAACTCTTTCAGGTGGAAGACATAGTGATCCGAGCTTGTTATAATATTTTTTTTAGTTTGATTATTGAAAAATAATAATTAATATAATATTATTATTTTTATTTATAATATTTTTTTTGGATGGATGGATTTAGGTTTCTAATAATAATAATTATTATTAATTAATGCAATAATAATAATAATAACCTTTTAATATTTTAGGGAAAATAAATATATTATAATAATAAATAATAATAATATTATAATATACTTTTTTTTTTTTTGGAATTAGAGTTTTGAAAGGAAGCGACGGGGAAGGAAGGAGATTCTATGGTAGGCGGAAGTTGGAGGAGGCTTTGTGTAGCAGCAAAGGAGGAGAACGAAGATGGGAAGGGAGCAGGTCGAGGAGGGACGCAAAGTGGAGATGATAGGAAGGAGTGGTGGAAGTGGAGAGAGGAGGTGTTTACGGAGGAGGTGTTGAGGGTTGTGTGGAGTTGGAGGGGAGACACTAGGTGGTGGGAAGATGGAGTGGGCAGGGAGAGGGAGCGCTAGTGTGGGGGAATGAGTGCAGCGAGGGCCATGGGATATGGAAGGAGAAATGAGGATAAAAATGAGTGTGTAAGAGAGATGGATGGATGGGGTGAAGAATGGAAATTTGAGTGGAGAAGGGAGAAGGAGCAAATGAGAGATTTCCTTGAGAAACGAGTGAAAGCAGAGTGTGAGCGAGAGCCTGAAGCTCTGATACTACTTGTAAGGTTAAAATCTTACATGTTTGGAATCTAAGTTTAATAAATATATTTTGATAAATGAATTGATGATTTACAGAGATAGTGATCCATGTTAAATATGGCTGATAGGTTAATAGACACGTCTATTAAATAAATAGACATACCTTATAATAACTAATAATTAATAATTAATTAACCTATTAATGACTAAATAGTAACTGATATTAATTAACAATTGTAATAACCATTTAGGTTTATTACAGGTTAGTATACGTATTTTCTTCTGTCATATCTATGTATATGAAAATTGTATTGCTTAACATAATACATGATGCGATAGTGGAGATACTTGATTTACTGGTTTTAAGTCTTCAATTCTTTAAATGCAAAATAAAATGGCATCTATAATGATGCTAGATATTACTTTGGCATATGCATGCCTACCTTCCTCATGCTAGGACCAGGCTATATATTACTTCTGTCTACCTAAACCAGGCTACGCATAACACCTTAATTATGAACATGTTTGGCAAAGATAGGAAAACCAACTACCTAGCATAGAGTA
This sequence comes from Pseudotsuga menziesii, assembly GCA_001517045.1. NCBI lineage: Eukaryota > Viridiplantae > Streptophyta > Pinopsida > Pinales > Pinaceae > Pseudotsuga > Pseudotsuga menziesii. The sequence continues at coordinate 76,870 of LPNX010376449.1, forward strand.
AGAGCAAGGAAATAGCTCGGAAGTGTTTACTTTCATGTTTAATGAACCAATTCGAAGAGAATACTTGTCCTACTTATATAAACATACAGTGTTCAAACTTACGCATTCACTTGTTCAGGCCCACTATACATCATACTATGACACGGTTCACTCGAGGGATTGTAAAAGACTCTTCCCTTTTATAATATGGAGGGGTTTGTAGAATAACAATAATATTTGCTACATTTTAATAAACTTGGGTTTGTGTACATTGTTGAGAATATATGATGACGATGATCACAATGGTAAGAGTGTAGAATGACACAATCCCCACAGTGAATTGTTGTTTGGACTCACATTGTTTCCTCTAATGTCATCCTTGCAATAGGTGTGTTGGAGAATATGTTTATATCTATGAGCCCTATAGTTCGGTTCTCGATACTGTGAATTATGTACCAAGTAAACATAATTTAGTTATATTGTCTTTCAGTAAAGGACAAACATTTTTATAAAACCCGTGGGGCGCTATGAAATTCAATTTTGCTATATATTGTGAGATGGTGTTGAGCTATGAAATTCAATTATGTCATGAAACTTGTGAAGGAATCAAGTGAATTAAACTTATTCTTAGTATGTTCTTTAAATTATTAATATTAGAATATGTACATGGTTTTCGACATATGTATTGACCTTGGGGGAATTATTTTATTTTAATGTTTGTATGAATTGTGTAGGTTAAGAGTATTAGTATTATTATAATTTATTGCTAATTTGAAAAATAATATATATTCTCCTTATTTGTAATAAAAAAATGGATTTTTTAAAATTATTTCAACAAAATATGAAAACATTATAATTTCCCTAGAATCGCTTTCAAACACATAAAATTGTATTGTGTATATACACACAACTTTCTCTCATTTTATAACATATTGAAGTTCTTTTGGGTGTTTCATTTTCCCCGCTTTGAGAATATGCTAATATAAAAAAAATATTTCTTTCGGATTCTACTGTTGATGTCAACCTCGTTTTATGTTTCCCAATATCGACGGTAAAGACAACGTCAACAATACAGTAATGTTCAATGCACTTACTCTTAACTATGGAAATGCCATATAACTAGCAATTTCCCCAAGAGGGTGCAATAATACGCCAATAGGTTGGAGGGTTGGGAGGTAAAGAAGGATGAAAAGGAGAACTAAAAAGGAGCTGGTGTAGACCTAGTGTTATAGCTTGAGGAAATCAACTACAAGTTGTTACAGGGAAGGGAATGAAGACCCAACTGTAAAAATCACTTTTGCGATAACACTAATAGTTACATGAGGGTGATTCCATGAAGGTGGGTAACACTTTTTGGCCAAATTTGGCGATGAAAACTTGATTTTTTACTCAGGTGCTATATAGAAGCCCTCGAAACGCATATATGCCATGTGAATTTTGACTTGTAGTAAAAAAACAAATTGTAGAATATTATGTTGCCTTCCCAATGATATTTTTTTTTAAATATTCCGATGTCATTTAATGTGTGAAAGTTTGCATTTAATGAACTGTGTGACCTTTAAAATTTGAAGAAGTTAATAAGTGGCTCGTGTCCATCCCCAATAATTCAATATTACATTAATAATTTAAAAAATATATATACGAGCATGATCTACACAAAATGCATTGTGGTCTACATATTTTTTTGTTAATTTATTTCACAATATACAATTATTTATTATTTTTTGAAAGTGACCACATCTGATTTCAACATCAGTTTATACACATGTGTGTCCATCCCAGCTTTTTTTTCACTGTTTTCAAAAATTGAAAAACTAAAGATACCCTTTTGAAGATGACTTGTCGATGTGTGGGCTGTGTATTTTTCAGAAATTTTTCGATGTGTATTTTTTACCCTGTGGATTTTTCTTTGAGCTGCTTCGAAGTTGTTGTCAGGTTTTCTAAGTGTAAGTTTTAGAAGTAATTAAAAAAAAAACCCATATGAATGCCAAAACGCATGCATGATACCTCAATGGATAGAGGATTCGGTGATGAATCTATCTGTATGAACTCCGCTCAGTTGTGTGCCATGAATGGCAGCGTTTACACCCCTAGAAGACACAGAGAAACATTGATTTTCCTGTAAGAGGGCTCATTCTCTGTTTTTCCGGCCCTCGATCAAGATTTTTAGCTCGATCGAGGTTTTCAGAAACCCTCGATCGAGTGTCTGTTAAATATTCAAAAAAAAAACTTTTACATGACTACCAAGGTTTTATATGCACGCTCACCACCATGACTACCCTATCTGGAAGATTATGCCCATGTAGGACATTTTAGAAATGGGCTTCTAGGATCCAACTAAGAAAATGGAGATAAGGAATTTTAACATCATTTGATTCGACCAACTCTGCAAATAAGAAATATCTTAGAAATTTAAAGAAAAAAAATCATGACATTGCCAGCTTATTCTACTAATAGACCTTTCGTCATTTTACTTGGAAACCAGAAGTCCCTAGTACAAACCGCCATGGGGCAAAGGGTTTGAGAAATGGATTGTTAAAATCTTTTTAATGTTCATTAAACTACTTCAAAACACAAAACAGGGCTGGAATGGAGCAGCAGCGGGGGGGGCAGGAATTGAGGATCAGAATTAGAGTTACAGAAATGTAGTGAAAGGTTTTAAATACTAAAAATACGTTGTTCCTTCGTATATAATTTTTAATTTTAAAAAACTAAAATTAAGTGATATGACTTTGAAAACACTAAGTTTTATCGTAATCGTCTAGATCTATTCCACCCTAGGCTCTAAGCTTTAAATATTTGGCCCGAGGATCTATATCGTAGGTATCAGATCGTAGTCCTGAGAATCTAGGTGAAGTGGACACAACTCGGCTAAGTTCAGCTCATCAACTGAATTTCATGCATCATTGCCATAGTATTCTTTTTGCATTGAACCAAGGAGAGAAATGATGCATGCCATTCAGTTGATGAGCTGAACTTAGGTGAGTTGTATACATTCGACCTAGATTCTCAAGACTACATTATGATACCTACGATATATATCCTCGGGTCATATATTTAAATCCCGAATCCCAGGGCGGAATAGAACATGACGATTAATATAAAGATTAGTGTTAAATTTAGAGTCATATCACATAATTGTAGTTTTTTAAAATTAAAAATTATATACAAGGGAGCAAAGTATTTTTAGTACCTTTAGAGAGATGAAATGTGAGCATGAAAAAAAAATATGACCTCATTTCCTTGGGTTATATCAATGCCCATTGTTTACTTTTCAAAATTGTTATTGTGTCACACATTTGCAATTAATCTTGCTAATAAATTATTGAATGACATTAGAATTTACATCAATAACACATAACTAATTGTTTTGGTGTTTCATAATGCTAAGAGTGGAGGAAAATAAATAAAAGAAAATGTGTTATGGCGACTGTGGGATCTGGAAAAAAAAAAGTATGGAAACTAAACATGATACTAATTCTCATTTCGACAAGAATTGAAAATGTTCAATGACATGAATTCAAATGGGGATTCAAAATACAAGGTGTCCCAACATATTTTGGAAGACTTCATTAAATGAAACTTTACATGATGCATATGAAAATACAATGTCAAGATCAAGCTATGAGTTCGATCAAGGTCTCTAAAACCATTGATCGAATGAGTTAGAAAAAAGCTCGATCGAGCTAGTAGCTTAATCGAGTTTTTCAAAATTTTAACTAAAAACATATTCGAGTGTGCACATGAATATGGACACCCAAATATAAATAAAATAAAACATAGAATTATATGATAATAAAATTTAATAAAACATAATTTCGACTAGAAGAATGATACTTGAGGGTAATAGTACATACCTTGAAGAAAAAACAAGTAAACACATTACTACTGTCACTTCCCCTAGATTTTATGTATAGATATTAGTTGTAGAGTAATTGGAGTTATAGATGTGATTGATTGGAGTCATAGATGTGATTAATCACATCTATAACCCAATTACTCAACGACTAATATCCATCAAAGGAAGTTCATATCCATATCCAATTAAATGATGGGCATGTTACCTATTTATAGGAAATTAAAGATGCTCGATCAAGGTCTACTTTAACTCTCGATCAAGGTTTTGAACCATCGACCGAGGGTTTACAAAAATCTCAATCGAGCATTTAACAAAACCTCGATTGAGCGCTTTATAAACCCTCGATCGAGTTGTTAAGACCTCAATCTAGGGTTTATTAAAAGCTCGATCGAGGTACGTTTTTCCATTTTTGCCAAATTCGCGTTGCCAAAAAATGTAACCCACCTCTGTGGATGCATACATGAATTATCATATCTAAGTCAAATTTAATATACCATATCATAATCAAATTCCTTGAAAACCCATGCATGTAATGGGAAATTACTTGCTTACACATTGTATGAATTTAATGACTTGTACAAAATGAACTTTAGATGAAGAGTTGACAATTCAAATTCATTACCTTTGAAAAACATATGATGATTGGTTATAGAATCGACACTTCTAGAATTAACTTTTAATTATATTATTCCTCACATTGGGTTCCATGTACTTGTGTTTATCAACAACTCAACAAATTTTTTTGTAGCTCTATTTGGGTGAAAACAGAGAGAAACAAGGGCTTCCATTAATTAACTATAACATCTATTACACTCCCAAATACTAGGAATGATGGTTTATAGAGGCTCCAAACAAGGATTTACATAAAACCAGTGAATGAGATTGATTTTTGTCCATAATATGCACATGCCACAAATGGACCATAGTCTTGTGTCTACACTAAAAAGGTAAGATGGTTGCATAAAAATAATGAATGAGATTGAACTTTGTCCATAATATAGACACGCCACAAAAAGGCCCACAGTTTTGTGTCTACACTAAAAAGGTAAGATGGCAGGCCACGGATGTGTAGTAAAAATTTTGAAAAATTTGCAAATGAGACAGAAATGTTTTCATTTCCTTTCCAAATTGGGAGGAAAGTAACTACAATGTACTCAACTAGCATAGACAGACTTCACCTAACATCCTTTCATTTGTGCAGGTGAATTTAACCAACATAGTGTGCTTGTTCTTTGACCAACAAATTGATTAAACTTGTGCTGGCAAGTATAATCACACAGTACAAATACAAATACAGTTTAGCTACAAAAATACTCATGTAGTGAAATTATCTATAATTGAACTGTGTTTGGACTCACTATATTATGACTAACTATAGAAACCTTCATACACGAATACTCATCATGTTGACAAGTCCAAAAAATATTCCATAGAACAGTCAATAATCCCTTCAATAAGTCTGTAGGTTAATTGAAATTAACTGTTGATCATTACCTAATCTGCTGCACTGATTTGCTACATATATTTTTTTATGTTTATTTCTATCCAAGTATTCCCAGTCGCTCACTAAATAGGAATCAATGGATGTTTTTCATGTCTGCACTTAGATCATCTGTTAATGAGTTTCTTCTACACTCTAAGACAAACCCTGGATGGAAACTGAAACTAATGACAAATCTATTTTGCAACCAAAGGGCGAAGAGGTTTGTGTGTGCAATTTATTTTAATATTACAAATTTAAAAAATGAAATAGATGCCACATATAAAAGCTTAAAAACACTTAATAGAAAAGGGGACATCAATGATGGGACGATGTATGCAGATAGAATGTGATGTTGTTTTGATGAGCATTATGGAGTTCCAGTATCATGCAATTGTTGCAAACCATTGACTAAGAGCTACATACCAAATATCTCAGGAATTCAAATCCTCAATTTGGAATAAAGTTGCTCATCAACCAAAGATATATTTTTAGCTACAAATAGATTTGTGACACCAAAATGAATGCATTCAACATATATCAGGGTTTTGTATATAAAACACAAGTTCAAGAATTAAATTTTAAACAACGTAACCCGTAACCTCACATTGGAATCTGGTAGTCTGCAGGTTTAACAAGAGCAATATATTATAGGTGTGCATTGATGGAATATCCTATGTAGAAAGGTTTCTTCATCTCTGTGTTTTTCTAGAATTGTTAATATAATCATATGCATGCATATATATTTGTAAATCTATCATGATCTATGACTGCTAGTGAAATCCCATATCCAGACAACAAATGTAAGCTAACCATTTCAATTCAATACCTTTCAGATATAAAGAAGAAGCATGTACGACCTTGCCACAAAAATGAAACTACTACAATACCTTCAATCTCCTATCTGAAAGGGCCATTCAAAATAGATAATTCACCCCCTTTCAAACCATGAGTTTCCACTGCAAGATTTCTAATTTATTCAAATCAATTTTTCCTTGATTTATCATTCCACAGAGGACCCGACACTTGATATGACTTCTATAATTCACGCCAATTATTTAAGGCCATCAATTTCCAAATGAATCCACAATATTAATGCAAACGGATTTCAAATGTTTGGCATCATCATTGATGCTGCTCCTAATGAAGAAAACAACAAATTTCTCGTTTCAAGTAATGTTAAACTTCTGCATTCACTTATTTCAGAGGATCCAACCTTCGGTATACTTTATCATAATAAGTGATGAAAGCTGAAAAAGAAAAAATGACAAAAGGACAAAGTATCCCTAGCACAATTAAATAACTATCCAAGCACATGCATCAAAGCAAAAGCATCTTACATGTTTATGAAGACATACGAGCTCTATCATTGAAAAACTACCTTTTGCAACTTGGAATTCCGGTCTTGACAACATAAAAGGAACAAGCTATCATCAACACAGGACAAAGTTGTGCCACCATACCATTATCAAGGTCTGCTGCATCTTCCAGCTGTACCACTTAAATATATCCCATTGATTCCTAGTATCCCTGTCATAATTAAAGAACTATCTAGGAACATGCATCAAAGCAAAAGCATCTTACAATTTTTTGAAGACATAAGAGCTCTATCATTGAAACACTACCTTCTGCAACTTGGAATTTCCAGTCTTGACAACATAAAATGAACAAGCTAGCATCAACAAAGAACAAAGTTATGCCATCATACCATTATCAAGGTCTATCCCATAGATTCCAGTAAGGTTCTCTTTATATCCTGATCAACCTTCAAATATTGGTGATTTACATTATCAGGGAAAGATAACATGCTGATCTACTGGACAACGGTTGACTAATTCAATACCATGCAATTATTTCATAACCGTGAATCAAAATCAGCTCACAGTGAAAAACAAGAGTTCCCCTCTATCATCATGATTCCATGCCATTATTTCATAAAGAATCAAAATCCGTTCACTATGCAAAACAAGAGTTTCCCTTCATCGTCGTCATGCCCTTAAACATAACCACACCTTTAAATACATGTTTGCCATCATATATTCAAATTGACTGAGCAAATAAGCCAATAACTTGTACTTCTATTCCCAAATTTTCATTAGTCAATCTAATCATGTAGTTGCAAACAAAACAGATTAGATAGAGCCAGTGGCAAACCCCCCTCTTGTCATTCTAACTCAGCTTCCCCCTAGTAGCATTGTTACTCTTTGGATTTCTGAGGTTTTTTAGCTACAGAATTCAATTCAATTCCTCAAGTTGGAACAAAGATGATTCAGTACCCAAATAAAGAATTTTAGATACATATTGATTTGTGACATCAAAATAAATGCATACAACATGATACCCAGAATTTGTACCAATAAAATTTCATGTATTAATCAAAGTGAACCACAATCTTGCATGGGAATATGGTGGAATTAGATTCAACAAGAGCAATAAAATATAGGTGTGAATGGATGGAATATGCTATGCACATAGGTTTCTTAATCTCCTATGCTTTTGTGTAAGTGTTACAATACATAAATGACACATAACTGCATGCAGACATATGTGTAAGGATCTCATGAACTGTGACTACCACTAAAATTTCATATTCAAACCACAAGCTAACCAATTCAAACATACAAAGACGGTTTAAATATTTAGAAGCAATATGTACAACTTTGCCACAAAAATAAAACAACCTTAATACTTGCAATGACCAATCTAAAAGGATCATTCAAAAATATATAATTTCCATGTATTGAAACATGAGTTCCTAGTGCAGGATATATAATTTATTCACATGATTTTCCCGCTAGATTAGCATTAAGCACGGGATCTGACACTAGAAATCAACTTTATGGTTCACATTATTTTACTCAAGGCCATCAATTTCCAAATTAATCCATAATATTGATGTAAATGGATTTAAAATGTTTGGTATTATCATTAATGTTGCTCCTAAATGGAGAATAGAACAAAGTTTTCTTTTTATGTAATATTAGACTTCTGCAATCGCTTATTTAAGAGGTCTTAAATGACCTTCAATATTCCTATCAAAGCCAACAATCGATAAATCCGATGCCCAATATAGGGCAATAAAATATATATTCACAATCTAAGTAAAAACTTCAATAGCCCAAAATATCCAAGCAATCGGACTATATCCAGTTACCCCATTGCAGAAAACTCAATCTCTAACATTAGACACTCAAATTTCCTATCAAGGGAAACAATCCATGAACCCAAATCAATGATTGATATAGAGAAATCATGCCATATTCACAATCTAAGAAAACCTCAATAGCCCAAAATATCCTAGTAATCAAACTAAATCCAATTATCCAATTGGAAACCAGTCTCTACTACTGGATACTCAAAATTCTTATCAACACCAATAACACAATGTCTAATACATAGCAATCAAAACACATTCTATAATTCTTAATCTAAGTAAACTGCAATAGTGCAATAGCACTCTTGAGGAAACCTGATAAGAGACAACTGATTCAAGGTAATCAAAATGTACACCCACACTCTATGAAAAATCATCCAAATTTTAACTGAAATCCAATAGCCCAAAGGAAAAAAATCACTATCTAATACAAGACAATCTAACTTTCCTATAAGAAAAATTAAGCAACCCAATTCATAAAATTTCCTCATTCTAGTAGAAACCCACTTCCTAGATATGAAAAAGCAAAGTCTCCTACTGAATTTGTATAACAACTATAGATCATAACCCAATTGCAATGGTATACATTGATAAATGAAAATCTAAGAAGAAAACAAAAAATGAAACCAACCTAAAAAGCTAAGGCTTCTACCAGAAGACCGGACTTCAATAGCAAACTGTCACTCTCAGACTTGACTATAAAGTAATAGCCTTTGTCACCCTCAGACTTGACTATTCGGTAGCAGCCTTTGTCACTCACACTGTTCACACTACTCAGAGATCAGTAGCAGGCTTCAAACACACTGTATGAGAGCAAACGATGGCTTTCTATCTAAAAAGTTTGTATCATTTAGGTTTATAGTCATATTTTTCTTTCTTGTTTCTTTTGTGCATTTCTCAATTTCTTTGGAAAATTGTAGGCGGTAACAACATAGTGTTTATGGAGAGATGGACCATGTTTCTTGTGTTATGTACAATATTTCTCATGGGGGTTCAAAAAAAATACAGTGGGTTTATTCAGTAACATGTTACCCACCCAGAAACAAGAAAAAGACGCTGGAAATGGAAATCGCATTTCTGATGTATTTTCTATTTCTAATGGGTTTCACCTAGAAATGGTTTCAAACGTAACATTTTTAGAAATGTTGATCCAACCAATACCAGTGGATGCCATTATGGCGGCAGCTATATATACTTAGATGATTTTTGCCACATAAATAATGGTCTTTACAAAAACACACAAAAAAAATCCATATCATAGTCGTCATTGTCCATCAAACAAAATATGCTTCTAATAACTTATCATAACCTACCCACATGACAATAACATACTTCAATCCATGTAAGGCAACAGTTAAATAAGAAAACCCTAATTATAATGTCGAACAATAACCTCTTCCAACAAATTCTTTCAGCATTCACTGGATCGGCAAGTACATATATTATGTAAGTATCCTAATTCTTCAAAAAAGTGCAAAAAGTCTCAAAACCTCCATAGCCTGAAATCAAACTCTCAGGCCCCTAAATGTCTCAAAATACCTAGAACAAATTAACAAGACAATGTTTTCCAGTTTTCGACCTTGTTCAACATTAAAAACCCTAAACAAACTAACAAATTCCCAATAACATAAAAAATTAAAAGGCTTTCATTTCAATTACCAAATTAAAATCCTTTCTTCATTCTTCAGGGATCTCGACCTCTCCTTCGTCAATCTCAGTCTGGAGATCCTTAGGATCCTTTCCATCCATGGTGCAGCCAACGGAAAGGCATGTGCCTAAAATCTCCTTCACCCTCTCAGCCAATTCCTTTGCCATGGATCTTGGCTTAATAACCCTAGCGATATCAATGACATCGTTGAGGGTGATGTTTCCATTGTGCTTGATGTTCTTCATCTCCTTCCTGTCTCTCTTGGGATTCTTAAGGGCTTTAATGACTAGGGCAGCTACGCTCGGCACCATAGCACCTTGGCATGCTTGTTCTGAACGATGAGCTTTACCGTCACCCTCAAACCTTTCCAAGGACGGGAATATATCGGCCGAAACAACCACAATGGTGTTGTTGGGACCGAAATTGGAGAAGAAGAAGGTGAAGGCATAGAGCGCGATGAAGGCTGCATGGTTTTTATTTTTCTAGTGGTTATATGGAATCATCATGGCGAACATGAAGGTTGTCATCATGAAGAATCCCATGAGCTGAATGGTAAAATGCCCGATGTGATCTATGGTGAAGACCGTGAACCAGTAGCCCGAAACAGTCAAGAGGAGGGCGCTCAACGGCTGCATCTTTGCTATTTTGTAAACTTCCTCTATGGCGTTAAACGTTTTTGCTGCATGCAGGCAATTTATGGCAGTGAAGATATCGTTTCTTGAATAAAAACTAAATATACTAAGATTTAAAATCCTTCATCAATGTACTGGGGTTTCGAGACGCCTAAACCAAACCTACAATCAATACACCAAAGCTTCCCAAAAAAAATATACATACCGGGAGTTCACTCTCTTCAAACCCTAAACCCAATAAAGTCTATTGTACCACTTCAAGGACATGGAAAACACATACTTTGTAATAAATGGATAACTGAGAAAAAACACAGACTCCATCCTCTGACCATCTAACCAACTTCAGAGCCACTTCACCGCTTTGGACCCCTCTTTGCGACGAGCAGAAATCACCGAACTATAGCAGAAACCAAGGGGAAAAAATGTGAAACGTGGCGGTTTTAAGTTCAAAACGCGTGGTAGGTTTCTATTCACCCGAGGTAGGACCATGCTACAGTGTTTTAAAACCCAACTTTAGAGAGGAAAACACTTGATGGCGTAAAAATAAAAAAGTGGTTTTGTAATAAGCAAGCCTACCCATAGTTATCCTCTTCCACCGAGGCTGAGCCAATGAAAGCGCAAGATCCTTCTCCTCCAATACCTCAAAGCCAACGCAGTTTGCAATATCGACAATCTGCTTGTAGGTCCGGATCTTGGGAATCACATTGCCATGTTCAATACCGTGAATGATCTTGACATGTTCACTAAATAACCATTGAACCGTGAGTACATTGGAAATCACAATATCGTCCCCAATTCTCCCCCTCATATGACCACGGTTTTGTGAGAATGGACAAAACCCTAAACATGAACAGTCTAAAGCGAATAAGACTTGCAAAGAAAACCCTAACTCAACAAAGTTAAAACCCTAACCCTAAAGTCTTAAAATTATAAAACATAGCCCAAAACCTTGCAACTCGAATAACTCACAAACTACACCCAACTTAAACTACTATTATCTTCCATTAATTGATCATTTATGTGATATATACGACCCCGAACAATTACTATCTTCCTAGAACATCCTTAAAACATCCAAATTCGCCTAACACTGGAAAAACAATTAATGAGATAATACTATTGGATCATTTTACAACTTCAAGGAGGTATTTTTTGATTTCAAAACCTATAATGTTGGCCTCTCAATAACAGTCAACTACAAGATGTCCAATAAGTCAAAATCCATGCTTCTTTTCTACCATGCTTCTTTTCTACCCAAAAGAAAAGCAAGGATGTAACATTTGGGGATTGTTTTACAACAATAATACCTTATATCCAAACCCTATAAAGGTCACCTACATACACAATGCAGGTTATGATTCTCTTGGGTTCCATGCGATCACATGAAAATATGTACGAGGAATCTATAAAACTTAAGGTTTTAATCCAACTGAACCCCTTTAGTAAAAAGCCTAAGTATCCATGAATAAGAAATATTCCAACAGAAAACTTATATGGGTTCAATCCTATCACTATCCCAGTTGCACATATGTTTACAAAACAAACAATATGCCCAGATTCAAGCCATAATTTTATATGACCGTGCCATAACCGATCGATGAATATGATGCCGCCATAGTCACTGATCAAAGCAAAACCAAATTAACTTCCATATCCCATGTAAAATCCAAGGAAAATGACCAAACATATGAAAATCATGATACCAGTGACTTCAATATCAGCTAAAACAGTGTCCAACAAATAACTCCCTTTACAACATATCGCATGTAAAGCTCAATCTCGAACCACTTACAGTTTCTTCATCGAGCTCCTCATCATCATCTGGAACTTGTGGTGGACTAAAGAAATTAAAGAAGCTTTCACATTGTTCCATTTTTGTCATAGGCTTGGAATTTTTTGGATCCGTTCTTTGGCTTCTTCTTCATAAGCTTTTGTGTCACATTTTTTCCCGGATACCAATCAATCTCTGTCCTACGGAGTGAGAAAATCCTAGTAGTTAGCTATTGTCGTACTAAAAAACAAAATGAAAATAATCATGTTCACAAGAATGACTAGTTCATCTTACCCTATTGCCCGCTCCAAAATGGGTTCGTTGTCATCAATCATGTGGTAAGTCTTTGTCAACTATAGGAGTTATTTGTGAGTCAAAAACAGATTCATTGCCAAACGTCTTGTGGAAGGACAAAACATTGAGTATAATATTGATTAAAAAAATTCATGTGTCCCTTTACTTACATTCTTACAACATAATTCTTAAAAAGGGGATTTATGTCAAAATAAAAATCAATCTTGAAACCCTTGGCGTTATCAATTATGCACCACTTAATATCCTTTAGATACTTGAGATCACCTTCATCACGACCTGTTATCTGAAAACCAATTACAAGCAACAAAAACATAAGAATGCAATTTATTTATTTGAAAACAATGTTCTTTGGCTATACTGCAAAAGTTTGAATTAGAAAAAGGCCCAGGTTCTTTTTGTATTTTCTACATTAACCAAAACATGAAAAATCAAATTAGGATAGACAAAAGGTCAAAATTATCACCTGTACTGAAAGCACTTAATTAGTTTTCATTGCAGCGAGCCAAAACTCTGGAACTCCTTTCTCTGGAAAAAGTAAGCATGTCAAAATGCAGGAATGATCTAATGTAATATCCCAAACTGATATTTTGCTTCTATACTTATGGTGATTGTTTATGTTTTGTGGTTTTCAGATATATACCACTGTAATATGCCAACCAGTTGAGGTCTGATATTTTCTTGTTTAATGGTTTCAATCTATAGTTGATGCTTTGCTAACTTGGTTCCACACCTTCATTCTTAGTCACTATGATTATGGAATTATCATTCACACAATAGCCGAAATGCATTGGCTATTTAGAGATACACTTGCATGTGAATTAATGAGGAATTACACCACAATATAATGAACAACCATGATAATACTATGACTGATATTTTATTTAATTGGCAGCAGTTACTTGCTTGGAAGGGTTAACACTGAAATTCTGAGTGTGATGCCCTCACAATTCTGAGAATGATAAATCATTGGCTATGTATATCAATATGTATTGAAAGGAGAATGCATTTAGTACATCCCTAGAAGTATTTGACAATCGATCTGATATATGAATAGTTACTACAAGCTCTAGATAATTTACTTCTTGCAATATAGGATGTCCATGCTACCCAAAAAAGTCAAATAACAGCCACCAATTCAATGTCACTCCACACAAAAATTACAGGCTCAGCTAGCAAGTGTGCCCTTAATAGTTACATGCACATAGATATCAGCTCTCGATTGTAGAATTTCATCCCAGCACTGGGGTGCAATAGCACAAGGGATCTCACTGTTGCCACCAATGGATCGGTTTCCAACGTATTAGATCTCAGCTGCAACACTTGATCGCTGCCCACTAATAAAGGATACTTCCCACTGTTACGGAGAGAAATTCCTATGGCTTGGGGTACCACAACAGACAGCTAGACTCCAGAAATCAATCTTTCCCAATATGCAATAGAAATAAACAATCT
>LPNX010376449.1:94746-129845 GCA_001517045.1 Pseudotsuga menziesii
ATCTAAAATTCTCAGTCTCTGCAGCAAGTATAAAAGATGAGCCCAACAAGACACCAAGACAAAAAGAGTAATGCACTAATGGCAAAACAAAAAGGAAAAATGACTAAAACTACTTTCAAAGAAAAATGAATGAAAGAACGGTCTCTGGTCACAAAAGAGGCATCCAACAGACAACATCAGACCCAAGGAAGACCCAACCACACTCACAACCCACCCAGCAACTTCCCCCAACATCAAACTCACCAAAAGGGAGGATGCACGCGACTGTATAAAGAACATCCGCGTATGTACGCGACTTTAGGCCCAAAACCCGCATGGAAAAGCACATATACGCGACTTTTGGCCAAAAACCCGCATGGGAAGGCCCATATACGCGACTTTTGGCCAAAAACCTGCGTGGAAAAAAGGATTTTAGTGTAAAATCTACGTGTATACGCGACTTTTGGCCAAAAATCCGCGTATGTACGCGACTTTTGGACAAAAACCGCGTGGACAAAGAAGGCAGTGGTAAAAAGCAGGCCAAGGGTCAAACAAATAAAGGGGAGTGTCAATGGATGAACATAATATAAAATGCGACACAGAAACAAGGAGAAATAGAGAGCAAGTCAATAATATCAAGCCCATTGTGCCCATAAACCCCAAAATAAAAACAAGGGACATCCCCAGCGGAGTCGCCAATTCTGTTACGGAGAGAAATTCCTATGGCTTGGGGTACCACAACAGACAGCTAGATTCCAGAAATCAATCTTTCCCAATATGCAATAGAAATAAACAATCTAACACTAAAGGATTGAACCTCGTACCTTATTCTTGACGGTTGTAGTAGATCCCCGTTGAGCTTTCCAATCTTCAGCTTGAATTGTTATAGCACGTCCTCAACAACAAGTAAACAATACAAGCATACTATATTTCATGGTGTTAGATCTATTCTAGCATATATAATCAATAATGTATAAGCATTTGACATATTCCAATGGAAGCAACATTCATTCAAATACACATTACTGGACAGGAAAAGATATTTCTATTAATAAGAATCAGAGATTACAAGTGACAACCTCTGACGGCACGTCTGCGAATCGGAGAAACTGAATCCCCCACTTGGGCCTCCACCACCTCAATCCTCCATCACTTTGATAGCAAGCTTACTAACAAAGGCCAAGCTTGGGAAGAACACAACAGTGCTCCAAGGGACAAAGGGATGCAGACTCAAGCATAAATCTTGGCAACAATGGACTATAGTTTTGTTACTCTCAAAGTTCTCTTATGCTTTCAATGTACCAATGGGTTCCTTATATAGCTCTTCAAAGGGATACTGAAGGGTCGAATCCATGCGATCTCAAGGCATATGGAAGGCCAGAAGTCATATGAGTCGGATCCAAGTCAAGGAACAGTCCAAAAGGATTTGGATTTATGTACACATCCCGATGTACGCGACTATAGGGGACAGATCCGCATATGTACGCGGATATCGAGGGAAAAGCCACGTATATCAATATTCTAATGTTTTTAGGGATGATCAAGGTAACATCAAAAGATATAAAGTGGTCCAAAGGGGCTAATGAGTCTGCAGCGTGACAAGGGAAGGCCATACAATGTGTGATTCACCTAGTGTGGTGAAATCCGCTATAACACCCACACAATGAGCATCCCCTCTGGATCGTTATTTGGCTGCCCAACTATTCACAACCTCAGCATAAACCCTCAAAATAGGGATGAAGTGAATCGTTGATAGCTGTAGCAGCTTGATACAAACATGCAGGGTTGTGAATATGCTTTAGAGAGAGCAGGTTGCTTGAGTACAATGCCCATCTAGGAAGAAAGGTATCCAAATGGAATGATCATGTTCTCCACATGAGCCCATGCTATAGCTGAGACAAGATCTGCCGCCCTAATATTTGATGAGGATGCTCTTATCCATTAAGGAAATCGTTGCCATGATTAAGGAGTGAATGCGCCCAGCTATAAACCTTAAGGAAGCTCCAACACTACCCTAAACACAATGAATCTCCGATGCGATGAAGTACACAATGATGAATCTGGATGATTCACCCTAAGGATTGGCTAGGGTGGATAGATTTCGCCACTGAATCCAATTAGGTCAAGGCAATCCACCTTAAACCCTAAGTAGCTCACTGAGCTCCCAAAACCTGTTTCCAAAAAGATGAATAATAACATAGATACCCTTTTGGTTCAACTAACCTTCTTATATAGCTTTTAGGGTTTGCATGTCACTTTTAGGGTTTGCATGAATGTCACTATTAGGGTTTACATGTCACTTTTAGGGTTTGCATGCATGTCACTTTTAGTGTTTTGCATGTCACTTTTAGGGTTTGCATGCATGTCATTTTTAGGGTTTGCATGCATATCATTTTTAGGGTTTTCATGCATGTCACTTTTAGGAACATTACAGTCCTCCCTCGCTAAAGATTGCTTGTCCTCAATCAATCGACAACTGTCAACTAAAAAATGCATCCAAACACCAATACCAGGATCCCATATGAACCATTGGATCACCTCATGCCTCCTTGCCACCCAATCATGAATTGACCCCTTGATACCGGGATCCCAAAGAACTATTTGACTAAAACCAAAATCCATCTAAATACCCTTAATGAGCCAAGAAATCATAAGTTGAACAAACTCCTCAGAAGACTACTCCGTCAGTCCTCCAAACCTAAGCATCCCTTCGAAAAAACTCCTGGAAGCGGAGGTTGGCCCCCACCTCCATAGAAACTCCACCGATGTCAACTAAGCCTGTAAACCTAGGTGTCTCCATCTCTGTCATATACTTGTCTACCCAATCTCTGTATGTATACATTTCCTTGTTGGTTGGTCCACAAGGAATGTGCTCAACTACCTCCTCCATGGTTAAGCCACTATCCCACAAAGGCAACTCATGATCCCATACCTGATCCAAATCCTTTGTGTCATATTTCTCCTCAGTCACCTGCACTTTTGAGTGCTCATGTAGAATCATTACTGAAGGATCTCCCCTCAAACCATGAGTGCCACTCATGCCCTCATGGGTCACAACTGTCCTGCATCCTGTGTAGGTAGCGATATCCTCTTGCGCACTCACTCAACCGGTGTCATTTGAACCAGGATCCCACACATCTGTACTATACCCATTTCGGAAAATAAGGGATGCATCCATGTCACTATTAGCTAGTCCCTGGAATATGTCTCCCATCAACGCATTTGCATTTACAACCTGAACCATTAATGGCCCCTCCACAAGATGTGGCTCTTAACCTCCATATTGCTCAGCATGTATAGAATCAATCCTCTATGTGTCATGCCTCTCCACTCGTTCCTGTGAATCTAAATGAGGTTCCTCTTCTACCTGCTCTTCTACCTTATGTTCATCCAGAAGACTCAAGGGTGCAATCTCTGATTCCTAATGGTCCAAACTGTCATATGACAAGAGAGAGCGTGTGAACATGATCTTATCTTCTTTAGGACTCCTACCTGATAATGGATCTTTGCTTTCTTCATGATCAATTGTAGGTTGATCTATGATTGTTGATTTATTACACTCTAAACCACAATCAGCATAGAGACCTTTGGATGCGTTTTTGGTAAACATACAAAGTCTTCCCTTCTTGCTTCATAGTAATGAATATTCAAACCGTTGCAAATTATGCTCTAAGCTCTGTTGTGTCTTAGCAAGGTTCCTCATTAACTCCTCCAAAGTAGGTTCCTTTTCCTCTATTGGCGAGGCAGCAAGGAAGGTGGGTAACAACCTACCATCTATAGTTCTTACCATTGATGCAACCCTTGTAAGATCCCTTACCAATATGACTGGAACAGTTTTGAGGACAGATATGTAATGGAGCTTTGTGATCACAACAAGGCACTCTCCTGGAAGTTGTAGCAGACTTCAAGATGCTTTGTTTCTTGGCAATAGATACTCTTCCACAAAAATGAAACGAACCCTCTACAACTAATGTGTGAAATTGCTTATAACACCATGTTCATGCCAATTTCCCCACAGCTGGCCAAGAACATGCTCTGATACCACTGTAATATCCCAAACTGATATTTTGCTTCTATACTGCTGGTTTATGGTGATTGTTTATGTTTGGTGGTTTTCATATATATACCACTGTAATATGCCAACCAATTGAGGTCTAATATTTTCGTGTTTAATGGTTTCAATCTGTAGTTGATGGTTTGCTAACTTGGTTCCACACCTTCATTCTTAGCCACTATGATTATGGAATTATGATTCACACAATAGCCAAAATGCATTGGATATTTAAAGATACACTTGCATGTGAATTAATGAGGAATTACACCACAATATAATGAACAACTATGATAATACTATGATATTTTATTTAATTGGCAGCAGTTACTTGCCTATAAGGGTTAATACTGAAATTTTGAGTGTGATGCCCTCACAATTTTGAGAATGATAAATCATCGGCTATGTATATCAATATGTATTGAAAGGAGAATGCATTTAGTACATGCCTGGAATTATTTGACAGCCGATTTGATATATGAATAGCTACTACAAGCTCTAGATAATTTACTTCTTCAAATATAGGATGTCCACGCTGCCAAAAAAAGTCAAATAACAACCACCAATTCAATGTCACTAACTCCACACAAGAATTACAAGCTCAGCTAGCAAGTGTGCCCTTAATAGTTACATGCACATAGATATCAGCTCTTGATTGTAGAATTTCAGCCCAACACTGGGGTGCAATAGCACAAGGGATATCATTGCTTCCACCAATGGATCATTTGCTAATGTATTAGATCTCAGCTGCAACAATTGATCATTGCCCACTGATAAAGGATACTACCCACACAATGAGCGTCCCCTCTGGATCGTTATTTGGCTGCCCAACTGTTCACAACCTCAGCATAAACCCTCAAAATAGGGATGAAGTGAATCATTGATGGTTGTAGCAGCTTGATACAAACATGCAGGGTTGTGAATATGCTTTAGAGAGAGCAGGTTGCTTGAGTACAATGGCCAGCTAGGAAGAAAGGTATCCAAATGGAATGATCATGTTCTCCACATGAGCCCATGCTATAGCAAAGACAAGATCTGTCTCCCTAATATTTGATGAGGATGCTCTAATCCGTTAAGGAAATCGCTGCCATGATTAAGGAGTGAATGTGCCCAGCTATAAACCTTAAGGAAGCTCCAACACTGCCCTAAACACAATGAATATCCGATGCAATGAGGTACACAATGATGAATCTGGATGGTTCACCCTAAGGATTGGCTAGGGTGGATAGATTTCACCACCGAATCCAATTAGGTCAAGGCAATCTGCCTTAAACCCTAAGTAGCTCACCGAGCTCCCAAAACCTGTTTCCAAAAAGATGAATAATAACATAGATACCCTTTTGGTTCAACTAACCTTCTTATATAGCTTTTAGGGTTTGCATGCACGTCACTATTAGGGTTTGCATGTCACTTTTAGGGTTTGCATGCATGTCACTTTTAGGGTTTTGCATGTCACTTTTAGGGTTTGCATGCATGTCATTTTTAAGGTTTGCATGCATGTCACTTTTAGGAACATTACATCTAAACAACAAGCTATAGCATTCATATTGCACTACAAATATCTTCAGATGTTACCTTACCCAGGCTTCATCGTAGGATTAAATAACTATTCGAATGACTAAGAAAAATACATCATTTCCATATATGTTTACCTTCTTCATTGTTCTCATCAGTTGACGCATCAATTTGAGGCTCATCCTTACTTTCAACATCAGTTATATGGTTCACAATATCAAATCGTTGTATAACCAAATCAATAAGGTATAAAAGGCTTGCACCATATGAAAACATAACCCTAGAGAACTAAAAACATCTACCAATCACAGTACCACAATAGATTATGATGCAGTATGCTGACATTTCAAACAATAGACATGCAATGAGAAGAGAGTACCTTCGAATATAATGGTCCATACAACTTCTGATATTTATCTCCCAATGTTGCTCTTTCCTCGAATAATTTTGCTTCAAGTTCATCATGATTGTCTGCAATAGTATAATCTTTCAGAAATGCACACATAATAACTTTTCTCCAGAAAAATCAAGCAAGATTCCACCATATGTTGCAGCCATAACTACTTTGTAAGACTCTACCAGAGAGTGGGAAAATGCCACCTGTATGTATGGTCTGAGTGTATTAAAACCTTACCTCAAGGCTTGAACTGTTTGGCCCGCAAGCTGCCCTAATTTACAATATTACGAAAGGTTATTAGCAGAGGGTATAAACTATATCAAATATTGGCATTAGCTATCATTTCAATGTCATTAATAAAAAAACCTGCAAAAAAGACTTATTAGGGTTTTCTCATAATAACACTTGATTTCCTTGCAATAAAAGACCAAAACTTTCACAAACATTTTCCCTATATTGAATATCCCGAGCAGGCCACCTAGTAATGTTGTGTTAACTATTTAGTGTTTAACTGCACTATCCTGGAAAGTTCACAAAATCCAAATTAATAAGGCCAAATTCCCAAAACTATTTGTGCTGGCCAAAATATCAGACATGTGAATAGTGTTGTCACTGTTCAGAAAGACGTGAATATGCTTCACCAATAGGCAATAAATTATGAATTCAAAGAAATAAGAATATATGCAAAACTCTGCCCCTCCATGGTGGTAAATTTTTGCCCCACCTCATTCATGGAAGACTTGGAATGTATTGTTTTCTCAGTGGCCATGAGTGGCCATGATCCTGATGCTATATCAAAGGGAATATGGTTATGGTACCCAATAAAAAAAATAGCAAACTAATGAATATTTATATCATATTACATATGGTTGCTATAACCTGGAGACAATAGACTGTAATTTATGCCCCTCCATGGTGGTAAATTTTTGCCCCACCTCATTCATGGAAGAGTTGGAATGTATTGTTTTCTCCGTGGCCATGATCCTGATGCTATATCAAAGAGAATATGGTTATGGTACCCAATAAAAAAAATAGAAAACTAATGAATATTTATATCATATTACATATGGTTGCCAGAACCTGGAGATAATAGGCTGTAATTTATAAAAGCCTTTTGCTATAACCTTTTCACATTGTTCTGTTTTTGTCACATGCTTGCCACTTTCGGTACCCTTCTTTAGCTTATCTTCACAAACTTGTCTATCATATTTTTTCCCGAGTACTAATCAATTTATTTCCTACGGAGCGAGCAGATCCTAGTAGTTAGCTATTGTAGCACTGAAATTGAAATCAAAATAATCATGTTCAAAAGAATGTCTAGTTCGTGCGTTGATCAATAATTTGGTAAGTACCCTTAACACAATATTAAAATGTTCAAATATTACAGAAAAAATCTAGAATCGAGTCTCCTAACTTCGAAAATGATTGTCGCTAGTTCGTCTACCAAGTGGCTAGCGGTTGTTCCCAATCAAGGCCAGGTGACAATAATATTAGTCCTAGGGGTTCAACCTTGCTTCAAGAAAATTTACTAGGTACACTTTCTGATCTTATGTCATAATGCTACTATTTGTATATTCCTAATTGGTATGTCTTTTATTTCCTTATTGCAGAGCTTACTAATATGAAATAACCTACCCTGCTTTTATCTTTCAATTGCAGAGAGGCATAGGAGCTCTTTTGTTTATTAGTATCTTATCTATATAGTAGATTTATGTTCTATTACTTTATAGCTAACAAGAGATTAGTTAAGGTGCTAGTTGTTCAAGTTAATCTAGGGGAGATAAATGCACTTTACTTTATTATAGCACTCTACACTTTTTTAATGCAAAAAATGAATGCTCTAATCTTAACACATTCCTTCTCAGTTTCATAGAAAGAAAAGAGAGTTGAACCGATATCTATGAAATATTTTGCATGAGATCAAATAAATTTAGGCAGGCTTTTCTTTGTGGTAAGTATAACAAGAATTTTATTTACTGGATGTGAGAATGTGCCCTTTATGTGTTAAAAATATTAGGTCTGAGGTTACAGTGCTCATTTTCCCTTCAACTTTATGGATTGCACTTTGAGGTTTGTTGGTGCGACTGATGCATCTGACTCTAATGTGATTTTAATGTGAGTTTGTCACCGCAAGCCAGAAATTATATGGAGAAAGAGCAAAGTCAGGAAGCTTCATAAAGAAAACAAAGATTGAGCGTATCTCTCCACATGATATATGGAAGACAGATGAAACCAACAGAAATCTACCAATTTCTAATACCAAGCAAGTGGCATCCTGGATCCAACATCAGCCTAGCAAAGAAAATGAGTGAAGCAATACTTTGATGAAGCGTGAACGACTTGATCCTATTAAACGAGAATCTATACCCACAAAGGTGGACGTCTCTGAGTATGTAGCAAAGCATTTCCTATAGACATGATAACTTAATGAAAGATATTTTTTCACAGCTGAAAAAACTATACTATATTATCTTTTAAGTATATGTCAAGCTTGACGAAAACAGATACATAATTTGTCAATAGTATAGGCACATAAATAGTACTACAATGAGAAACAACTACAGCTGAAGATCCAACATGGGCAGTGGATCGAAACAGAAAACACTTTTAATACAAAAGGACAATTTTAATAAAAAAAACTTGTTTGGCTTCTACAACGTCTGAGTAGTGACATTTCTGAAGGAATTCAGTGAAAAATAGAACTGTCATTAGAGTAAATACGTTTGTTACAGAAGAAAACTCCTATGCATAAAATCCTATCTACGATAGGGAGAAGGGTAAAACCCTTGGGTGAAGCCATGAAATCCCTATGTGCATGGACAGATGAGAATTCATACCAAACCATCAAATAAAAAATTTCAAAAATTATGAAATTGCCATAGGAAATAAAAAGTCAAACAGATATTGAAGGAAAAAAGAAGCATTTCTTTACATTCGAGTCTCAAATTGATAAGTCTAGAAATGTAATCAACCCTGTGAATTATTACAAGAGCCAATGACCCTTTTACATGCACAGTAAGAAAATAAGGGCTTTATTAAGTTGTACCCCAAAGCATCGAATAATGCAATTACTAGGTAAATAAAATATAGGGATCACCCAGACTAGTTAGCGGAAAAGGTGGAGTCTCAGTTCATCCGATTTTATGCAAGAACCATCATAAAATCATAGTTAAACCAGAGGGATTATTATAAAAACATAACAGCATATATAATTTACCAAACCACACAATACTGCAAGAGAGTTTGCATAATTTTATAAAAAAAAATTGATGGACACTCCACGTTTTAAAGACAACACATTTGCACAGAAATTAAATCCAAGAGGAGTGAAAGAACAAAGTAACTGCGTTTTTTTCCTCTTCTCTGGCTCTTTGAATCCAAATTCCTGCAAAGGCAATGCAAACCTAGGTGGAGTCTCAATTCATTCGATTTTATGCAAAAACCATCATAAAATCATAGTTAAACTAGAGGGATTATTATAAAAACATAATAGCATATATAATTTTACCAAACCACACAATACTACAAGAGAGTTTGCATAATTTTATAAAACAAGTATTTTTTTAAAATTTAATTATTTAAAATATCTTATACAAATTAAAATATTAATATTTTAAAATATTCAAATGTTCATGGTTTTTAAAAGTTTTCTTCACACTTAAATTATAATATTTTTAAAAAATATTTATTAAATTAAAGAGAAAGACATCCATTTATGACCATATTCAAATGTTGTAATATTAGATATATTTTCATGTATTTCTTATATCAACCAGAAACTTACATATTTGATATTCAGTTTTGATGCTCGTATTCTTTGATGTAGAAAAAGATCTTTCACAAGCAAACATCCATGGAAGGTACAATGCATTTATACATTTGAAAAAAAATCAGTAATGTTGATTCTAGCATGAAACTATTAAATTCTGGGATTAGCTTTTGTGCTCCTGTTTTAGAAGCATTGAAAAACTTTCCCAAAGTTTATTTAACCATACATATATATTATTACAACAATGTTATGTGCACTATAGAGTATCTTGACTAATATAACTATTTTCTTCTTATACACTTATAGGTAACTTTACAATAAATAGTTTATAAGTGTGCTTTGATTGTCACCTCACTTGCTATATTAAAAATATCGATTTTCACATTTTCTTTCTACAATTTTTTGTAATTTTTTTATATGCAAATGGTATATATGGTAGATTCTAAGATGCATGATAATGTAAAGCTCGGGATGGTGGTCCAATTTTGTCAAGTTGTCTTTATATGCAAGTTAATCATAATTCTATTTGACTGTTTTTATATTTTCCAGGGAAACCAAAGAATGGCTCAAAAGGAGCACATTGTTCATGCTTTGCTTGTGTTCTGGGCACAGTTGAATATATATACTTAATGTGATAAGTGACTCTTGGAGAAGAGAGAAACATCATTGTTGTATCTATATGCACCAATCTGTGGTATATGTGCTCAGATAGGGGGCATGTTGTATATGGCACTTGTGCATAAATGGCTCTCACCAGTTAGACATGCCATACAATAAAAAACCAAAGCAGCTACGAGCTTTGCCACCTCAACTGCAACTGAAAACCGAGTCAC
Organism: Pseudotsuga menziesii; assembly: GCA_001517045.1. Classification (NCBI taxonomy): domain Eukaryota; kingdom Viridiplantae; phylum Streptophyta; class Pinopsida; order Pinales; family Pinaceae; genus Pseudotsuga; species Pseudotsuga menziesii. The sequence goes on from LPNX010376449.1 coordinate 105,291, forward strand.
AAAATAACCTATTTTAATCTCCTAATAAAGTTCAAACAAAAGTTGATTTGCAGGGACAACAAAGGAAAACCACTGGTGAAGTTTCCATTCAAACAAGAGCTGCCATGTTAGGGCAAGCATAAAGAGAAGTTGACTACTGACGAAGATGAAGCACATCAATTTGTAAGGCCGCAAAAGCATCTACAGACAAACTTAGTGCAAACATAAAAACTCAAAATAGAGACAGGGCAGCAAACGGGGGTGCTGAAGCATCTGGACAGCCGAGTGGTGTTACTAAAGAAGGGCAACCCATATCTGTCAAAGAACAAAATTGACTGCCATTTTAAAGCCATGCTAATAGATGTTTATGTGCCGAAGGCAAATTCCAAAATCCTCAATGTTCAACAATAAAACTCTTATCGGTACCCAAGCCCATGTACCATAATCACTAATGGCAATAACCTCTCAATGCCTTTTAATGAGAACTCCCTTTAGATGGTCATAAACATTTTCGTGATCAGGACTGTCCAACTTGCACCCTTTTTCACCGAAGCTTAAAATTTAGAACGATGTGATTATTCATTGAACAAAGTTACCAACTTTTCAGATTGCACTTAGAGGTATGCTACTACCGTTGATGCATCTGGACCTAATGTAACATTGTCAACGCAAGGCATAAATTCTATAAAGAAAAAGCAAAATCAGGAATGCCTATAACTTAAATGCCTTTCATTGAGAACACTCTTTAGATGTCATCAACATTGCCCACAGGGTTTGTGGTGGGTTTCTATGAAGTTTGAATAAATGACTTTAAAACAGCATGTCGACGATCTGAAACACAGGAAAAAGATATGGAAAGAGTCTTGCACTTCCATTATTGTACTGTAATATTCCATTATTGTACTGTAATAGTCTTTAGAGCTGTGGATATTTAATGCTGGATTTATCCTTTATATGACTACTGTGAAAGAAGGAACAACGAGACGAGATAAGCCAAAGGGATTTGATATAGCCAGGTTATGAATTAAGGTACTGAAAAATCTTGTTGGATTCTATTTTTATTTCAAAACTTTGACAAATCCCTTCTCGTTCCATTCAATTTTTATTTTATATTGTTTATGGGTGGACAGAGCATTTGTGACCCATGAGCTTGTTTATCTAAGCCAGTCCAAATGTGATAGTGGTAGTTCATATGATCTAGAACTCAGCAATATCCACCTTGTTGTGCAGCTTTAAAAGCTGCATAAGTGTATGCATCTGAACTAATTTAGTTCAGATCCAACGGTATACACATCACCCCCATACAACATTTGACGTTCATACACGTCTCCCCATGCAACATTTAACGCTATGCCCTTTGCTTTGCTTTTTGAAACTAAATGAGAAACAACGAATGGACTTGTTATTGCTTGCAAATATTCTATTGAGTTGCTCGTTGTTATCATTTCACCATTTTGCAGACTATGCCCTCGATATTATTATTCTGGTATTATGATGTATGAGTCGGTAATGTTCATATATATAATATGCAGATTAGGTGCCGGTGTCAGTCTTCTAGTGTCTATAGATGAAAAGTCGAGTTTAGTATTGAAATAAAATATAAACACAGACTTTCAAATGGAAATGCAATATTCATGATTTGAGGTTTGAAAGGGCTTGATTGCCAGGTGCTTGCAGATTGTTTGGTGTTTCCATCTGTGTGATTCTGGATTTCAAGGTTTCTTCAACCTTCCTATGGAAAATACCTGTTGAAGTAGCACATCGATTAAAAATATACTAGCAGTTGTTCCCAATCAGGGCCAAGTGACAATCATATTAGTCCTAGGGGTTCAACCTTGCTTCAAGAAAATTTACTAGGTACACTTTCTGATCTTATGTCATAATGCTACTATTTGTAGATTCCTAATTAGTATGTCTTTTATTTCCTTATTGCAGAGCTTACTAATATGAAATAACCTAACCTGTTTTTATCTTTTAATTGCAGAGAGGCATAGGAGCTCTTTTGTTTATTAGTATCTTATCTATTTAGTAGATTTATGTTCTATTACTTTATAGAACATAATGTATCTGGACCTAATGTAAGATTGTCAACGCAAGGCATAAATTCTATAAAGAAAAAGCAAAGACAGGAATGCCTATAACTTAAATGCCTTTCATTGAGAACACTCTTTAGATGTCATCAACATTGCCCTGATCAACACTATCCAACTCGCAACGTTTTTTTCACCGAAGCTTGGAAGTTAGAACAATATAATTATTCATTGAACAAAGTCATCAACTTTAAGGATTGCACTTTGAGGTCTGTTGGTGCGACTGATGCATCTGGCCCTAATGTGAGTTTACTGTGAATTTGTCACCGCAAGCCAAAAATTATATCGAGAAAGAGCAAAGTCAGGAAGCTTCATAAAGAAAACAAAGATTGAGCGTATCTCTCCACATGATATATGGAAGACAGATGAAACCAACAGAAATCTGCCAGTTTCTAATACCAAGCAAGTGGCATCCTAGATCCAACATCAACTTGGCAAAGAAAATGAGTGAAGCAATAGTTTGATGAAGCATGAGCGACTTGATCCTATTAAACGAGAACCTATACCCACAAAGGTGAACGTCTCTGAGTATGTAGCAAAGCATTTTCTATATACATGATAACTTAATGAAAGATATTTTTTCACAGCTGAAAAAACTATACTATATTAACTTTTAAGTATATGTCAAGCTTGATGAAAACAAAAACATAGTTTGTCAATAGTACAGCCACAGAAATAGTACTACAATGAGAAACAACTACAGTCGAAGATCCAACATGGGTAGTGGATCGAAACAGAAAACACTTTTAATACAAAAAGGACAATTTTAATAAAAAAAACTTGTTTGGTTTCTACAACGTCTGAGTAGTGACATTTCTGAAGGAATTCGGTGGAAATAGAACTGTCATTAGAGTAAATACGTTTGTTATAGAAGAAAACTCCTATGCATAAAATCCTATCCACTATAGGGAGAATGGTAAAACCCTTGGATGAAGCCATGAAATCCCTATGTGCATGGACAGAGATGAGAACTCATACCAAACCATCAAATAAAAAATTTCAAAAATTATGGAATTGCAATTGGAAATAAAAAGTCAAACAGATATTGAAGGAAAAAACCAAGCATTTATTTACATTCGAGTCTCAAATCGATGAGTCTAGAAATGTAATCAGCCTTGTGAATTATTACAAGAGCCAATGACCCTTTTATAGGCATAGTAAGAAAACAAGGGTTTTATTAAGCTATGCCCCAAAAGTAGATTGATCTAACTTTAAACCCTGCATTAAGGGTCCAACTTTAATAATCATGGGTTTATTTTAGGTGGGTGCAGAAAGCAATAACTGTCAAAAGCCAAGTCCTCAATGTTAAAAACTGGAGAGATTAAAGATCAAACCTGCCCCTGTCTACCTATTTCATTATCAGGTGTGGATTACTACTTCCAAAAGCCCCTTCAAGCCTCACTTTGGCTCGGGCGTTTTAGCTATTGCTAATCAACCTCAGCATCTGGCTCCCATATCATGTTGAAAATTAGTTAGGTTATGAAAATATTCCACAAATCGCCCCAATCCCATGGGTTGGTTTCTTTATGACATCTACATCTTCATGTATATGCTTGGCTGTGACTTGGAGACTTGGAGATTACTATGCAGCTTCACCATGTAAACAAATCGGGATTCAGATCTTCCCTGGTATAAAATCCCTTGTGTTTGTGTAAGTAAATGAAGATCTCTTAACAAACGAAATCGATTGAAAAAAATGTTACTTAAACACTTTATCTTTGATGCCAAGCATCTTATCAGGGTTGTTATTTCTAACACATATTTATTCAACAAATACTTAGGCTAATACATCCAAACTCACAGAACAAGACCTCTTACACATAAATATTCATATAATCCTTAAGCTACTCATATGAATATGGATCCTTTAGCTACCCAATCCTCTCACACATGGATGCAATCCTTAGGCTACCCATCCTTCCCCATTGATATATGTCAAGAAAGGTAAAGCTCCGCAATTGAAACCGAAAGAGAGGCGGATTTCCGGGAACAAAACCCAAACCACAGTATAACAACAACAAATCTAAACAAATGATAACAACAAAATCCTGAACAATATTCAGCATTCAAAATCAGCACAACCAATAAATCACCTTCCAAGCATCACTGGGAACTCAAAATCAATATAATTTTTCCTGAACCACCATTAGATTAAAAAATATCGTTATACTAAAAGAATGGATCAGATTGGTCGCACTGATGGGTTTTACAAACAACTGTAATTGATAATGTTCCAGGTGAAGCAGTGGGCGAAATACATAGCAATTATTTGTTAAAAGAGGTGGAGTTTGCTAGCGAACTTCGATGTCCCTTCTACAATTTTTTTTGGGCTGAACAGAGATAAAAAATAGGGCCAACTTGATTTCCAACATTAAATTAAGCAGAAGCCTCAATGCAAGTTCGAGTGAGGAGGGAAGTTTGGCAAGTTTCGTGACTATTTGAACTTGCGGAACAAAGAAATTTTCCCGAACTTGTAACAAGAAAACCACGCCGACCGTCATCGCCATTGTCTCGGTTTAGTCATGTTGGACAATAATGAATTTCTACCCAGTGGAATTGGGTCTTCATTTCAAGGTGGGCTTAGGGTTTTTCATGAAACATTTTTTAAATTGAATAGATAAATATAGCACTTCAAAGTTCAAAATAAAATGGAAATGGAAAAGATAAAGCAAAAGCAGGGAATAGAGGTTCAAACCTAAAAATAGTAGAAATCCATGGTTGTTGTGGTTATGCGTTGTGATAGTCATAAAAATTGAAAATTGAATACCCAGTAGGTCAAAATTTCACCTAAAACATCCAATCTAAAATACTCCTTTTTATCCCTTGAAAGATATGTTCTTTTTGTTATTTGCCTATTTCTTTATTGTGATAAAACATGTTCTGAAACATGATTCGTTCCCCCACAATGAGCTTTGGCTTGATTCCCACTCTTTATCTTTTTCCTTTGAAAACCTTAAAAACTCTAAGGTAAGAACAATAGTACTGGATTCGGTAGCAGATATTTCTATGGATAATACATCTAATGATCAGAATACAAGATCTGTTCATATGAAGCGAATGAAAGCAGGTGTGTTTTTCCCCCGTCTACTGTACCGAGCGTTGAAACCACTACAATCCATGATAAAGATGATGAAGAAACCTTAGGTTTAATCCGATGCAGAGGAGAAGACCGAAGGAAGCCTGCAACTGAGCATAACATTTGTTAAGGTTCCAAAAGAAAAAGAAAGCTTGAAACTCAACAAATTAGTGGATTTCAACAATTTCGAGAGTACTAAAAATAGGGAAAAATGTGCAATATATTTTCAGGGAAGTGGGTAGAGGATACTTCATATCCTTTTAACGATAAGTGTAGATCATGTTTTCCAATGCAAACTCCACTAATGATGCACTCATGACAATAAATACATAGTGAAAAAAGAAGAAACATAAGTGTAGATCATGTTTTCCAATGCAAACTCTATTCCAGCCATGCGAGAAATAGTCCACACATTTTGCACCAGAGTGGTTGATTCCCTTGCAGCTATCAGTGAAATCGAAGCCCGGAGTCGTTGGTTCCCTTGCAGCTATAAGTGAAATCGAAGCCGTGGGTATACATCTTAAAGGAAGCCAAACCCCCCACATATTTGCACCAGCTATCTCAACGAACTAAAGTAAATGCATTTATTGTAGCGACATGGACATGAAGGCGACGAAGGGAAAGACATTGGATTCTAATCTTTGAAAACACCTGTATGCTCTGTAGCTTCACACAACCCTTCATCTACAACTCCTCTGAAGATACCAATGTTTATGTACTTGGCATCTCTTCTAACTCAGAGAAGCTAGAAACATCCAGGAATCTAAGATTTGTTGCCTGCACAAAGCCTCGTATTCTCTACAATTTCAGACGTCCCTCCACCCACAATCTCTCCAAATATATCAATGTTTCCATACTTGACAACTCAAAACGTCTACCTCTCTAAGCTTTATCATCTGCACCAAAACCTGTATGCACTCCAAACCCTATATGCACTTCAATTTCACACATCCATGTTCCCGCAACCCCTCCAAACATAGAAATTTCTCCATGCTTGGTAGCTCTTCTAACTCAGAGCACCGGTAAGCGGAAGGATTTCCACTACAACAAGACGCCATCCATCCAATAACCAACCTACCAGCCAGGCAAACAAAGAGAATACCTTGTAAGGGAGGCGAGTGCAAGCGAGGAAACAAATGAACCAGTCAAGACACGCGGAAGCGAAGACGAGAGGACACACAGAAGCTAATACGAGAGGACATGTGAAAGCACATCATTGGTTAAAGGGACGACGATGCTACAGTGCTCTCAAACCCAACTTTCAAAAAAAAATACTTTACGACGTAAAAATGTCAAATATGTTGTTGACATCTTACATCACGTCGTCATGTGTTAACATCTAATGTTGACACAATGTTGCTACCTCTGCAATGTCCCATTAGCATGAATTCATGACTTGAATGAGATCTAGTTGCACCCTTATCTCGTAATCCGTAATCAACCAGACATGACAACTGCACCAATTTGATCAAGAGCCATATGAGTGGAGTGATTCCTATTTTTAAAGGATGGGACACAAGATCTTCATATATATCAAATTCGTTGTATATATTACTAACATTGAAAATTTCACGTTATACAATAATATTATGACAATTGAAAATTCCTATGGTCACAACAATACAATCCCAATTTCCCATTTTACTTTTAATCTTAAATTTTTAAAAATAACTTTTAATTAGTTGATTGAATTAATTTTGATGATGGTAAATAATTCAATTTCATATTTTAGCCATACAAAATTATGGTTACTTTTCTAAAATATCTATTTTATGTTATTTTTAATATAATAAAAGAATTAGGTAATACTCTTAATAAGTGATATCAATAAAGGTTATAATTTATTTTTGATAAAATCTAAATTTGGAAATGTTTAAATTGTGTTTTTAAATCTATAAATAGATTGAGCACCCTCAAATACCTTGATGGCACCCAAATTATGCAATTTCTATATTTAATATTTAATATTTGTGATTTTTTTTAAAGATTTCCAACTATACTTTGAACAAAAACAAAACAAGACAAAAAATATACTTTAAAAATATTGAAAACATAGAATATTTTGACTACACCCTTTTAAAATATATAAATTAGGATCCTTAAATTATATCATAGGAAAAAAAATCAAATATTCAAAATGTATGAATTACAATCCTTAAATTATATCATACAATACTATTTCAAACTTTTTATATTCTTTTCAGGGGAGGCAGGTGCGGGGGGGGGCGGTCATTCTGGACCCAAGAGGACAAGCGGTAAAAACCTTTGCTTGGGGATTGGGAAACAAGACTAACAATGAGGCTGAGTGGCAGGCTCTTTTTCAAGGATTGGAAATGATAGACACAAGAACCATCTCAAGTATGCTAGTCTTTGGAGACTCTCACCATGTAATTCTCAAAATGAAAACAAGTTGCTCATCAAGATCCATCAAATGCAAAAGGCTACACAACAGGATCTCTCAGCTTCATCTTCATGCTAACATAGCCTACTTCCATATCCTAAGAGCGAACAACGCTAAGGCAAACTCACTGGCAAACAGGGGGGATTCTCTTCCACAAGGATCCATTTTATTAAATGATGAAGAGGCTAGTGTCAAACACATCCCCTAAGTATCAAAAAGGGCCATCTCCCAACCCGCTAGGCCATGCCATGGGGTCTTTTTTGAACTATAGGCACATTGATTTTGAGGTTCCGCTGCCTCTTGGCAGGCCATGCAGATTATGGTGGGACGTGTGGATTCCTTCATCCACCCTTCTTAATTTCCCGTCCTCTCAACTTAAGGCCTGTCTCCTCACTCCAAGCTTAGTACACAGACCTCACGCTCTAGGGCCTTCCTCTGCATGCATAATGGCTCTTCAACAGGGTATTGTGCTTCGTCTTCGTCCCAAGCGGTTTTCATTGTCATTTCAGGAATGTGAGAGCTCTCATGGCAAGGAAGAGCAGTTCCCATTGCAGAACTTCCAGCTCGCAGTTGGGTTGTTGCTGCTCACGGATAACTCAAGCTCTCTGCTTCTCTCCCGATCGATCGATGTGGTAAAAGACCCGTCTTTAATCTTTGTTGGTGCATACATGTCTATGTATTGTGTATCGTCTGAGTGTATTGAACCCACATCTTTTGATTCGGACTGTGGCAAGCTCGGGCATTTGTTCTCCTCTCTTAAGAGACTTGGATATTAAGCCTCGTTTCTGGTCTATCGGCCCCACTCAGAGCATGGTTGTCTATTCAGAGTAGGATATTTGGTGTACTAGGAAGTTAGGGAAACATAACCCACAGTGCGAAGTTAGCCAGAATTTTTGCAGGAAGTTAAACCCTCTTGTGACAGATATGGAGCGTAGATGTGTGGACCCGGTTCAGAGGATTGTCGAAGAAGGCTTTGACGATTTAAAGGTCAACATTCAGCGCTTGGCATATTTTGTTGTTTTTTGGAATAACAGACAACAGGGAGACTGCAAAGGAGGTTAAGCAGCTTGTGGATGATGTGCGATATATCTCCTACCAGAAAAGCTAACATGACTCAAGGATTGATGACCATGATATGGACATGAAATAGATGATGGGAAAGATTGATCGTATGCAGGAAGATATTCAAAATTTAGTGCAATTGAACCAGGGAAGCCACGTCTAGGACAACCCAGTACTAGCCACTCAGAGAATGGAAGAAGATTCAGTCACCCAGCCTGTGGGGTTTCCAGGCAAACTTAAATGATTCCTAAATAGTCCATGTTTTTTTGTATAGTCTTAAATCAACAGTTTATTCGAGTATGTACTATAACTATGAATATTCAGAATATGAACTACTACAGCAGCTCTAGAAGGCCTTCTCTTTGGCCATATTTTGTTTCAGTTTCTTCTTTACTGCTAGAATCTTACTACTGCTCTAATTTTGTACTGAATAAGTGTGCAAAGCCCCTTTAATATGTTTCTTTCTTAGTTTATGTTAAAAAAAAAGGTTTATATTCTTTCATTTAAATCCACTTGATTCGAATTTTTTCGTGGTTAACCAGTGTGGTTATGATTAGCTTATGCTTGTGTTATGTTAAGAAAACGATTAGCCTATGTTTAGATAATTTTAAATAGTAAAAATCAAGAAGTTGGATATTTCCTTAGCAAGTGGAAAAAAGTAATGCTATTAAACATTAACATTAATAGATTAATCATATATTCATGTGATAGTGACAAACTATAAAAATTAACATTAACAGATTACTCATATGTTCATATGATAATGACAAACTAGAAAGGAGACAAACACAATTATTGTATTTATGGTTAGTTCTTATGCTTTATTCAATGTTTTTATTAAGATGATTTAATTTATTATTATTTTAAGTAGTCATTCTTATATATCCATATGTTATACAAAGTTAAATTATTATAAAATACCACAAAGTTAATTTATTAAATATACTTAATAATCAACCAATTAACTTGTTTCTTTATTTATTTATTAGAAATTGCAACTAGTTTGTAATTTTCTTCTAGCATAAAAGTATACATATTTTGAAATTCATATCTTTTTAGAAATTCATTTTTATATCAATATTAATAAAGAAAAAAAAATCATAGATAAATTAAGTCAAACATCAATCTTCACTTTAAAGATGGTTAAGTAACACTTTTATTCTATTTAAAGATAGTCATTTACACAGAGGTTAATTGTAAGTCGAAGAAAGCTGTGTTGCACGAATTTGAGATTCGACGTTTCGACCCCTTCTCTGGGATCATCATCAGGAGACGTACGAAGCTTTGGAAGTTTTTAAGGGGGAAAGGAAGGTAATAAATACTAGTTTACGAAGTTAGGTCAAAGAAGTTTTTTGGAGTCGGCTCGTGAAAGATGAAAAAAATTTCTTATTTAAAAATGTTATGCCAAGAGTTATAAATTTTGTCTTTAAATTTTAAAAATAAAGTTTTTTAAAAAAATTTTATTTTTATTTTTATTTTTTTGAAACCCAAAGGTGAAAAGTTTTTTAGTTTATAAAAACCCTAGAATGTCTCTCACAATTTTAAATTACAAAATCTTATAGAGAATTTTTAGAAGTTTTATTATGAAAAACTTTCAAATTTTTTTATATAATTAGGTCAAGTATTTTAACATAAAACATTTTAAAATTTTTATTTTTATTTTTTTAATAAAATTTTATAATTAAAAACTAGACTTATATCATTTATCTTTTTCTAATAAAAATTTTTTATGTATCTACTTTAAAACAAATTAATGTTTGCAAAAGCCTCAAATATAATTTTTATAATTATTATTAAGGTTTCCTATTAATAAAAATTTTTTTCTTTTATTTTTATTTTTAATTTTAAAAATAATTATTAGACTTTTATAAGGTTTAAAATATTTTAAAATTTTAAAATTTTTAGAAATTAAAAAAAAAAAAATTATAAAGGTTTTAAGGAGGAGGCGAAGGGTCGATTTAGTTTCAAATTAAAAACTTATTATGTAACAACTAAGACTAAAGGTTTTAAAAAAATTTAGGAGGGGGAAACAAGATTCAAGGAACATAGCGCTGACCTTAGACATGACAGACATAAAAAAATCAGCCCTTGCTGAACATTCACACTTAACAGGTCACCATATATGTTTGGAGAACGCCAAAGTCTTAGCTAGAGAAGACAACCTTGTAAAACAAAAAATCAGGGAGAAAATCGAAATCAACTTAAGCCACAACTGCCTTAATAGGGACGATGGTGCAAAACTAAGTGATTCCTGGAAACCTCTCCTACACTCCCTTCAACTAAAAAACCCCATCATCTCTCACCTAGTGTTTGATGAGTCAGTTTTGGTCTCTCTCTAAACCTTAGCTTCCTTCACCTATGTTAGTTAGCCCATCTTTAGCTTTATTACTCTCCCCTCCTAAATTTTTTTAAAACCTTTAGTCTTAGTTGTTACATAATAAGTTTTTAATTTGAAACTAAATCGACCCTTCGCCTCCTCCTTAAAACCTTTATAATTTTTTTTTTTTTTTAATTTCTAAAAATTTTAAAATTTTAAAATATTTTAAACCTTATAAAAGTCTAATAATTATTTTTAAAATTAAAAATAAAAATAAAAGAAAATAATTTTTTTTTTTAATAGGAAACCTTAATAATAATTATAAAAATTATATTTGAGGCTTTTGCAAACATTAATTTGTTTTAAAGTAGATACATAAAAACTCTTTATTACAAAAAGATAAATGATATAGGTCTAGTTTTTAATTATAAACTTTTATAAAAAATAAAAAATAAAAAATAAAAAATAAAATTTTAAATGTTTTATGTTAAAATACTTGACCTAATTATATAAAGAATTTTGAAAGTTTTTCATAATAAAACTTTTAAAAATTTTCTATAAGATTTTGTAATTTAAAATTGTGAGAGACATTCTAGGTTTTTATAAACTAAAAAACTTTTCACCTTTAGGTTTCAAAAAAAAAAAAAAATTTAAATTTTTAAAATTTTTAAAAAAACTTTATTTTTAAAATTTAAAGACAAAATTTATAACTCTTGGCATAACATTTTTTAATAAGAAAATTTTTTCATCTTTCACGAGCGGACTCCAAAAAACTTCTTTGACCTAACTTCGTAAACTAGTATTTATTACCCTCCTTTCCCCCTTAAAAACTTCCAAAGCTTCGTACATCTCCTGATGATGATCCCAGAGAAGGGGTCGAAACGTCGAATCTCAAATTCGTGCAACACAACTTTCTTCGACTTACTTTTATTCTATGTTATGGTTTAAATTAATTTGATTTATTATTATTCTAAGTAGCCATTTTTATATATCCATATGTTATCTAAAGCTAAAGTATTATAAAACACTACAAAGTTAATTTATTAAATATACTTATTAATCAATCAATTGAACTTGCTTCTTTTATTTATTTATCAGAAAGTTGAACTATTTTGTAATTACCTTCTTACATCAAAGTATTAGTATATATATTTTGAAATTCATATCCTTTTAGCAATTCATTTTACAATAAATACAAAATTTAACCAACACTTTTATTTAGGTTCGTTTTCTGGTTTTGTAATATATTCAACATGATATTGGGAATTTAAAACTCATAATATATATCATGTAATTCATAATCTTTATGTTATATGTAATGCTTTCCTACTTCTTATTCACATTAAGATGAATTTAAAACTCATAATATATATCAGGTAATTCCCAATCCTTATGCTATCCTTAGCATGTTATATGCAATGATTTTCTACCCATTACTCACATTAAGATGTATAATTTTTTTTTACTTATTAGATTAATAACATAGTGTTTTTCTATTTTATTTGTTGATTTAATAATTTTATTTTTAATATACTTTTACTTGAATATAGCTACATATCATTATTTTCTTTGTCTATATAAATTTAGCAACCAATCCTTATTTTTTATTATTTTCTTATACCTAGAAAATTGAAGTTAAAATTCAATTAATTGTATGTATTCAATCCATTTCTTAATAAAACTAGTATATAAAAAGAGGATTTCAAAAGTCAAAAAGCCAATTTTCATTATTGCTATTGTTAACATCTCAATATTTCATAATGCCCGAGTTTAAATTAGTTTTAGAGTATTGGTTGTTATAGTCCATTAAGGGTTGGCTTAGATTATGTTTTATGTTTTTTTTAACTTATATTTTATTTTAAATAATAAAATTTAGAAGATTTATGATAGATATTAAATTTCAATATATTTATTTATTCCTTAAAAACACTCGAGCCATTTGAAAATAAAATAAATCAAGCAAAGCCTTAGATGCATAGCCATGCTTACTGTTTTAAGAGCTGGTTTGGATGTCTATGGCTCTAATCTTTTGCATTTGAGCTTTTTCAACTATTACATCTTAGCAACAACGAATTTTAAAAATTAATTACAAAACATCATACTAAATTTGTTTTATAAAACACTTATTTCAATTTTAAAGGTTTTTACCAACCATACATACTAAACTCTCACCTATTATCAACATTTAATAATTTAAAAAAAAAACTTATTTCAATTTTAAAAGTCTCACCTAGTAAGATTTAATAATTTTAAAAAACACTTTTTTCAATTTTAAAGGTTTAACCAAAGAGTTCATATATACCAATACCAACCAGAAGACATACTAAACTTTCATCTATACATAATTACTTACTTGAACATTTTGTTAACTTTATACACTAGGAGGTTCATTTATACATATAAAGAGTGACTGAAAGAGGGACTGTTAGACATCTCTGGGTCTTGTTACCTGCTTTACCCTTTCCTCTCTGGAATAAGGATGTCCTTATAAATTTGGCTAACCTTCTTGGTCGATTTGTGGCACTTGAGAGGGACTTTCATCTTATTTATGATAAAAGATTGGCAAAGATACTAGTTGAAGTAGATATCACCAAGGGTTTTATTTTTGAAATCGACATTGTGTGCGGTGATATTATTATCACCCAGAGATTGGATTACCTGCATATGCCATTCAGGTGTAACTTCTGTCATGAAACATGACACCTCCGGAATACCTGTCACAGTCTCCGTACTGGTCTACCTATCAGGAGTGGTTTTAATTTCATACATGTCCCTGATCTGCCTCGTCCTGAATCTTGTTCCCAGCCTACTGCTCCCCTGGAGGACTCTACTAACTCCACTGATCTGCCCCGTCCTGAATATTGTTCCCAGCCTACTGTTCCCCTGGAGGACTCCACTGATCTTTTTTATAATTCGTCTTCTCCTTCCACATTTGATGACCTCTCGAAAGGTCAACTGATGTACATTGAAGACATGGAAGCTGTTGCTATTCATTCACGTGTAGCACCGGTGGAGAACTTGGTCTCTTCAACTCTGGATTTATCTTCTGAGCAGGTTGATGCTGATAGCCCTCCTCCCCTTACCCTGGAACACTATCCCTCTCTCCCTTTGAGCTCTTCTGGATTGTCCTCTTCTACCACCCCTTCCTTTCCTGTTCGCTGCTCTATGCCTATTCCTTTAAGCACTTCTTGAAGTCCTCCTGAAGCTCCAGCCTTCTAGGACCCTTCTCTCCTTACTGATCTCTCTATCTTCTTGGACAAGACTCCTTTATCCCCCTCCACCTTACCATTGGACTCTATCCGGTTTAAGAATGTGACCATCAAAAAATCAAAGAAGCCTGCTCGGGAAGGCACTAGGGACCCGAAGACTTACACCCCTCTCTCGACTCATTTAAAGCAGGCGGCCAGACACTCACCTTCCTCTCCTGTTTCCTCTCAGGTACTTAGAGCATGTACACCTGTGGAGCCCACTTCTCCATGAAGATTCTATCCATGAATATCCATGGGTTTGGGGGATTAGCCAAAAAAAAATCCCTTGGTGTATTATTATCTAACATTAGACCTGATATGATTCTCTTACAAGAGACGATGTGTTGTCATGCACAAGCTCTTTACCTGTTCTCTAAACTTAAGCCTGGTTGGGAATTCTGTGCTTCTGATGCTTCTGGTCTCTTTGGTGGACTACTTACTAGTTGGGACCCTCACTTGGTCCGATGCAAGGCTTTTACTTCTCTAGCTGGTATTGTATCCAAAGCTATCTTTAAAGGTCTGGCAGAGACTTTAACTGTTATAAACTGCTACGGTCTCTATGTTCAAAGAACTACCTATTGGAACAACTTGGTGTCTGGAGGTCTTCTAGGAATGCCTAATTTACTACTGACAGGGGATCTCAACTTCACTTTATCTTCTGTTGAAGTCTGGGGGCTTGAAGCTAGGTTGGATCCCTTGGCATCCTTCTTTTCCCAGCTTATCTCTAGAAATAAGTTGGTTGATCTTTCTATGTATCCTTCTGCCCCTACCTGGAGAAATGGGTGCTTTGGGGCTGCTGGTATAAGCAAAAGGTTGGACAGGTTCTTGCTTTTCGAGTCTCTCCTTCCTTGTTTTTCCTTCTATAGGACCTGGGCTACTCCATTTGATGTATCAGATCACTATCCTATTTGTTTGGAATGGGATTTGAAAAGTTGCGCTCCTTGTAGGCCTTTCAAATTTAATAGAGCTTGGCTGTTGGAGGAGGATTTTGCACATTTGGTCCTTTCTTCCTGAAAGGCTCCTCTGGATTTGATTGATTATTTCCATATGGATGTACTCACCTTCAAGTTGCGTAGACTTAAGGGTTTTGTGAAGGACTGGGAAAGGGCAAAGAATCTTGAAAGGAAGCAGCAGATTCTGGATATAAATGAAGGTATCTCAGACTTATTACTGGAAGACTCTGGTATTGTATCGGCTCCAAATGCTGAAAAGTGGGAAACTCTTCAGGAAAGGAAGGGTAAATATTGGGCCCATGAGATCACTACTCAGAGGCTGAAGAGTAAAGTACTGTGGTTAAATGAGGGGGATGCAAATACGAGATTTTTTCACTCCTTTGCATCTGCCAGAAGGAATACAAATACCATTTGGTCTCTAAATGACCAGGAGGGAAACTTTGTTTCAGAGGACAAGGCACTTAAGACTCTTGGCAAAAATCACTTTAGTGACCTTTTCAGTGATGACAATTCCTCAGATATTGCGGATCAACTGAATGTTGTCAGGCTCTTTCCGCACATGACTACTGATGAAGATATTGATTGCTTTCTTAAGCCCATATCGGGCCCGGAAGTTGAAGCTGTGCTCAAGGGGTTTAAGAAGGATAAGAGTCCCGGGCCTTATGGGTGGCCTGTTGAGTTCTTTCTGGCCTTTTTTGAACTAGTGGGGGAGGATTTGGTTCTGGCTGTGGAACAAGCCGGATTACATGGTAAAGCCACGGATGCCCTAAATTCTACTTTTTTTACCCTGATACCAAAATGTGAAAAGCCATTGACTTTTGCTGATTTCTGTCCGATCTCTTTATGTAACATGGTCTACAAGATTATTTATAAGATTGTTGCCATCAGAATTAAGCCTATCTTAAACCGTTCTCTGTCTGCCCATCAATTTTGTTTTCTCAAGGATAGACAGATTACTGAATCAGTTGGTATTACCCAGGAATTACTACACTCTATTAAGACTAAGAATTCAAATGTCTTAGTATTAAAATTGGACCTGGTTAAAGCTTTTGATAGAGCCAACTGGACCTTCATCAAATTGCTGCTCATTCAGATAGGTATCCCTCTTATGGGTGTCAATTGGATTATGGGTTGTGTCATGAGCTCTTGTTTTGCTGTATTAGTAAATGAAACACCCTTTGATTTTTTTCCTGCCTAAAGGGGGCTACATCAAGGTTGCCCCTTGTCACCCCTCTTATTCATTTTGATTATGGAGAGCCTCGGTCGCATTATTATGGATGCACAGCACAAAGGATTGATAATGGGTTTTCAGTACTCTCCTCATCTGTCCTTAACTCACTTGTTTTTCGTGGATGATGTTATTCTTATCGGTGTTGGTACTATTGAAGAATGGAGTGCTTATAAAGGTGCTCTTGATTTATTTTGTCGGGTATCTGGGATGTCTATTAGCCCATTAAAATCTTCTTTCCTCTATCAGAATGTGGATTCTGATATCAGGGGAAACATAGTTGAGCTGTTCCCTTTTAGGATGGAGCCTCTTACTGTGGGTTTTAAGTAGTTGGGCTTTCATCTTAAAACTTTGGGGTACCACACCTCGGATTGGAGATGGATGATCGACTTATTTGAAAGAAAAATACATAACTGGACATACAGGTATCTTTCTCTTGGTGGCAGAGTGGTCCTCATTAAAGTTGTGCTAACAGGGTTGGCTGTCTATTGGTTTGCTTTGGCTAGATGCCCTAAATCCATACTAAATGTACTACGCAAACTTATTTTCTCCTTTCTCTGGGGATCCTCTGAAGGACATCAAAATTCTCATCTGGTAAACTAGGAAACTCTTTCCTTACCTATTGAATTCGGTCGTTGGGATATCAAGAATCTTGAATGGTTTGGTATTTCTCTAAGACTTAAGAGTATGTGGCAACTACTTACTGGTACTCGGATCTGGAGCAATATTATTGTCCATAAATACTTAAAGAACAGACCTCTTGAAGATTGGATACGTGGCCAGACATTCAGTATTGTTGGTACTTCATACTTTTGGAATAGGTTTATAAGGATATTTGAGTGGATTACCTGTCAGCTGGGATGGAAGGTGGGTAATGGATTAAAAATCAAAGTGGGCATTGACCCCATTGCAGGGCACAACTCGCAGTATTACCTTTCTGAGGAACTGAGAGAATATCTCACTGACCTGGGGATTACATATCTTGCACAGGCTCAAAACCTGGATGCTTGTGGTATGGATGGACCAGATTGGTACTCTGCCTCAGGCCTGCTATTTGGGGGAGAGTGGGCTACTCAGTGGTCCTCCTATGTAAAAGGTCTGTCTCATGGGGGTATAAGGATTGGACATACTGAGGACAGGCTGTTATGGATGTTTGATGAGCAGATGGGTAAGGTGACAACAAAGAAAGCTTATGACTTTATTGTCTCAAATCACAAAAACTATTATGGAAAATGATATTATGATGAAGATTTGGTACTTTAATATTCCCCTTAAGATTAAGTGTTTTGTGTGGCTCACTTGCAATAAGAAAATTAATACTTGGGATAATTTAAGCAAGAAAGGATGGATCGGTCCTAATAGGTGCTGTCTCTGCAACGAGGAAGCTGAATCGGTTGATCACCTATTTGTTAGCTGTCATTTTCTGAAGGAGGTGATCTATGGGCTCAACTGTATTTTTGATGTGAACATTCTATGGAATGCCCCTACTTTTTTGGAAAATCTCTCTATTTGGGTATCCAATAGGGGTTCTTTACTGTATTTGCCCCTTTTCCTTATGTGGAATATTTGGAAGGCCAAGAACCATTTGTGTTTTGATGATCAGAAACCTATTATGACTATCCTGTTACATATTATTTTTGAGGAGGTAAATACCTTTAAGCCTCTTCAGAAGCACAGGCAGAAAATTAGGAACATTAGGAAGTCTCCTACTTCTGTTTTTCCTATGATCTTTTTTGATGGTGCAGCTGCAAATAACATAGGTGGAGCGGGCTTTTGTCTTTGGTTGAATGATCATCACCTTCTTGCTTTCAAACTTGGATGTGGTAGCTGCACTAATACTAGAGCAGAACTCTTAGCACTCTGGGCATCACTACGGGTCGCCAAGGATATTGGGTTGCCTTACCTACATATCTTTGGCAACTCCTCTGTGATTATAAACTGGGAAAAAAAGGAATCTACCCTGGACATGGTGAATCTTGAGGCTTGGTGCTTCAACACCATAATTCTCATGTCCTCTTTTACTTGGGTGGATTTCAGTCATGTCTATAGGGAACATAATAAGAGGGCAGACATCTTATCTAAGGAAGGATTGCACTTGGCTCTGGGCCATCTCTTACTTACTGAATCATTTGGAAATGAGATTATTGGGGTTGACTCATCACAACTTTTTTAGAATAAGCTCATTCTATTACAGTTTATCTCTCATGATTCATTGAGCTACTATCAGGTATTGTTGAGCAAGCTACTACAGGATACAAGAGTCACTCTCCTTGCTTGGATCAGATTTCTGGGCTCTTGTTATTTTCTCTAGGGACATAGATGACTGATACATACAACTCTCTTATGAGAGGGATATTATGTAGTGATTCCCATGTGCTTTGGGTACCTTTGATTTTCTGTTTTGATTATGACATATGTTTGTTGGATTTGGAGATTATCACCTTTTATTTTTTTGTGCTGACCCTTGGGGTATTTCTGTAATGACTGAAGATGTAAAAGGTTCCTTTGATTCAATGAATACCAAGGAATGGTTTTTTTGACTGAAAAAAAAAAATTACTTACTGGAAGTGACCATTCTCATTTACACTATCTAGGCTACTTGATTTTGTAATGTGATTTTTATAAAGTTGTATAAAGTGACTCTTATATAAAAATGACTTTTATAAAGTGTCTTTGTTTTTTTTATAAAGTGATTTTATTTCATAAAGTGGACTTACGACAAAGTGAAATGACTTTATTAAAATGTAAAGACAAGATTAGATCATGGTTGTTGGATTTAGAGGTTATGAAGGTGAAAAGACATTTTCAAGTTATAAGGGTGAACCTAGGATAATGTGCAATAAGGAGTTAACAATAGAAATTTCTAAGTGAATGTTGAAAGGAGAAAAATGGGTTTGCACCAAGAGAGATGGAGCACAAATCCTAAGGCAAATATTTATGTGGGAATAAGAGCTAACTGTTTTCAGCAGGAAGGAGATCGTACTGTATGGATGCATACAGTCAATATTGTACAAGTACATGCACAAAATTCGAGATTGTTCAAGGGCACAAATTTTGAGAAAAAAAAAATCATGTTGTACAGTCATTACAGC
This sequence comes from Pseudotsuga menziesii, assembly GCA_001517045.1. NCBI lineage: Eukaryota > Viridiplantae > Streptophyta > Pinopsida > Pinales > Pinaceae > Pseudotsuga > Pseudotsuga menziesii. The sequence goes on from LPNX010376449.1 coordinate 124,737, forward strand.
TGAGGTCTCGCACTATTTTAGAGGTTGTTGCTTTGGGTAGTTGCAAGTGAGTTTTCGTGGTTGGACACCCAAAAATCTTGGTGTTTATGTGAGTTTATATGTTGTTGTTACTTGTGTTTTTGTAGTGCAAAATACACTTAGTTTTTGCTTGTGTTTTTGTCGTTCAAAATACACTTAGTTTTTGTATGGATGGGAATGGTTGACAATTATTTGCATTTAATGTGGGTACTTGTGCAAGTCTAAAATGTGTTATTTACCAAGTGTTTGAAGAAACTACAATCTCTTAGTTTATAGTTTTTCAACACATTTAATACAATGAATTTTGTGGAAATTTGTTGTGATTGCATTTTTTTCATTATTTTTTTAAAATTCCATTAAAATTTAAAAATTAATCATTAAAATTATAAATATTAATTATTATGATTGTATAATTGCACAGAGAGTAGCGAGGTGCTCTCCAACCCAGTATGGGGGAGATCCTCTCACGTTAGTTACGTTATGCTAGCGGATATAAATAAAAAACTATTAAAAAATGAAAAATATAAATTACATATAGACTTAAATAAAATAAAATAAAAATTAAACTAGCATAAATCTATTTCTCAAGAAAGTGGATCCCTCTCCATGCTTAATAGATCTGGGTTTAAAATGGGTTTAAAATGGATCTATGCTAGTTTTATTGCTATGAATTTATTTTTAAATATTAAATTTATTTACACATTTAAAAATATAATTTCAATAGTAAAAAATTACAAAATTATACAACAAATTTTAATGGTAATATTAAAAATAAATCAATTAGAGTCTATATAAAAACCAATAAATTTAAAATTTTTACTCATGAACAATTATGAAACAGGAATTAATGGTGTCAATTCTAGCTAGCTCATTCGCTTAAGGTGTAGGTCTAGTTTCTAGGGTTACCCAAGTTCAATTCCCCTTAGGGGTGAGCTAGTTGGTAAGAGACATCAAAAGATCAAGCAATGTTAAAGATTGGTGTGACCCAACTTCAGTATGATCCCCAATAATTTTGATAACTTAGATACTCCTAAGTTGTAGTTCTTAACCAATAATTTATTATTACTCTCACGTATAAATAAATAACTAAATGAAATTGCATTGCAAATGCAACATACCTTAACAATGCCATTGCACCATAACTCAGTCAATGCAACATACCTTAACAATGCCATTGCACCATACCTCACTCAGAAAAAGTCATGCATAATTTTTTTTCTAATACCAACAACATTAAAGCTGGACCGACCAATAACTTTGACCATGACAATGATTAGGACATAAAGCCACGACCGAAGTGAAGCAGTCAGTGGATTCTCCACCGTGAAGGGAAATAAAAACTCCCTGCAGGAGCAATTTCATTTACTTAACTAATAATTTCCTTGAAAGCAGGCAAAGTCCACCTCTGTAAGAATTTCATTTCTTTTCCTCATAATTTCCTTGCAAGCGGGGAAGGTCCACCTCAGTAAGAACGTAGGCAATTCATTAGAAAAAGTTCGGAAGCCACCTTGAAAGATAGGATACAGCTCAGAAAGAACGTAGGCAATTCATTGGACAAAGCTCAGAAGCCACCTTGAAAGTTCCACCACAGGAAGAACGTAGGCAATTATTCATTAGATATAAAAGCTGGGAATAAGGTCAATATTGTCCAAACTTGACTTCTCCTATGACGATGTCCATGACAGTTCCAGGCTGTTTATGAAAAATATATAGCATGTTGCAGAGTATTTAATGCTGCAGCAGCTTTATGGGTCATTAGATCTCAAACTGATTGAGATCCAATGAACCACAAAATTGCTACAGCAGCATTAAATACTCTACCGCATGCTATATATTTTTTTTGCTGAGTCTCCTTCACTTAAACTTGCATTGAGTTTCTTTAGCTCTGTTCAGCCCAAAATGACGCATGGTTATTTCTAGTGCAAATTGCAATGTGACTATTATACTCTATCTGGTTTTGCTTATTTCTGGTGCAAATTGTAATGTGACTATTATACTCTATCTATTGTTTTCTCCTCAAGGGAATCTCAGGATTCATTTTTATATATTGTTATCTTCTCCGTCGAATCTCAGGATAGATGTATTGGCATCTTGCGTATGGTGTTCAATTAGGTATCTGGCATGCTGGTCTTGTATTTAAGAAATAAGATGATATTACAACTCAGAGCTGAAAAAACCACTTATTAAAAAGGAAAGCACATACTATCAATAAGTCATTTGTCAACTGGCAATAAAGATTAGTTTTTACTACTCGACTTTCTGGAGTCTCTAGTAATCAGAAAAAATTACATGCCTAGAAGCCTTACCCATGAACCCCATATATATGTGTGGGTGTTTATGGATATTTTTTGTTTTCAAACCATCATGACAACATTTTAAATGGCTTAGCTAGCATTGTCAACTGCGTCACATGGATATCAATGGCCTAGCTAGCATTGTCAACTGCGCCACCTGGATATCAATGGCCCAGTTAAAGTTCAACTCATCATTCAAAATATTGGAAATATGATAAATTATGATCACTCACTCACTCATGCCATGCACTCACTGCTTAGTTTTGCAAGATGACCAGTAATCATTGATGACTACGAGACACTAGCCATCGAGATGTGACTCTGACTCTCAAGTCACTTGGGGATGCAATATAAAGTGTGACAATGTGTCAACAACTACGACTATAACAAAAAAGAACTACTAGTCTACTACTAGGCCTGAAACGAGCTCAAAACTTTGTGCCTACTACCTAGGTGAACCTCGCTACCAATGTCCACTATTTTTTCGTCAAAATGAAATTCAAAAGGTCGGTTTGATGAATATCATGGACTCATGACAACTATAAACAACACTCGATGTCATGCAAATACAAATAATGACATGTAGCTAGGATCACAAACTATGCAGAGCTCGATTTATGCATTGCTATAGAGAAGTGTCATTGGGCACACGATATGGAGAAATAATGGTCATTAATAAAATTAAAAAAAAAATGTTGGCTTAAGAATAGTCTTCACTTTGATGGGTGGCATGATCATGGTGTAATCTCCCTCCGTCCTTCCAAATATTATTGTTTCTCACAACATTTGTCCTCAGCGCCACCAAAATACATATAAAAATTACTTGTCTTTACATCCTCTTCCCTTTAAATCCTCATCTCATAGTCATAACTAGGGATTATTATGCATGCACATCCTCACCTTATAATACGAATTGGGTCAAGGCATAGAGACAACCATAAAATATTAAATGTGTCAAGACGCAAAAAGTAAGAGACAAGTATAAGTAAGTCTTATATTAAATTTACCATATAAGTCTTTAATTAACACTATCAACTAACATTTGACACATTGCATTGTTGTGATCTTCTTATCACTCCTTACCAATGTGATTGCAAGGCATTCTTTGTAGGTGAAGTCCATAATTTTAGGTCTTCTTCCTCATTATCATGCCTTTTGGTAAGACAATAAAGATGGTAGTGGCCTACATCGACATGGAAAATGATTTCGACATAGAGGTATACGCATTAGATGTTTTCATTGAATAACTTAAATTACTACCTGCGACTGTCGATTCATTGAATCATGGACTGGTACAAAACACAACAAATTTTAGAGCCACGAGCCCTTAATTACTCACACTTAGAACTTTCTCAAATCTAGCCATCAATAAACTTCTTTTGGTATTTTGGTTCAATTTAAAATGCGGATTGTTGAGACTCAGACATGCAGTGAGTTGCAAGGATTCAATTGAGTTAGGCTTGATTCCATTTCCCCTCTATCCCATACATGTATGCTTTCACGAAAAGTGTTGAACAAAAAATTTCAATCACCTGACCCTCGTTATGTTAGCTTTGCTAACTTGCTTGCTATGTAGGATTTTTTTTTAATGTTTTCTTAGTTGTGTATTATCTTCTGTTAGGTTCCCATTCCTTATCATTCTTAGATCTCTCAAGCTTGGATTGCTCTTGGATGCCTCAATATGGTTAGGCCATAGTCTAAGTAGTTTTTTTTGTATAATGAAGTGTGCTTCAACTTAAAAAAAATACAATAGAATAGTTGTTATGTTACTGAACTGTAAAATTAATGATACACATATGACAACTTAATGCATTCAAAATAAGTTTTGTTGAAAATATATCATTTTTTCATGTAAATATTAAAAGGTGCTCAATTATAAAAAAATTGTAAAAAATTGAAAGAACAATATTTATTTTTTGCATTTTTTTGGTGAGGGGTTTAGGTAATTTATACTTGTCAATGTAAGTACAATTACTTATATTACCCTTCATCTTAGAAGGGCTCCAAGAATAAATTCCCGTCCATTTGAAATTAAGACCCACCCTTCAAATTTGATCACTGCTCCTCAATTTTTTGTACTAAATATAAACGTGGTGAGCGTGCATATAAAACATTGGTAGTCATGTACACCACTTTTTTTCCGACTGTTTAACAGTATCTTGATCAAGGGTCTAGGTTTATTAGACCCTCGATCGAGGGTTTAATAAACGCTCGATTGAGCTTCTGTTAAAACCTCGATCGAGGGATTTGAATACCTCAATCAAGCTTTCAACCTCGATCGAGGGCTTGAAAAACATAGAATTAGCCCTCTTACAGGAAAATCAATGTTTCTATGTGTCTTTTAGGGGTGTAAACCTTGCCATTCATGGCACACAACTGAGCGGAGTTCATACCGATAGATTCATCATCGAATCCTCTATCCATTGAGGTATAATGCATGTGTTTTGTCATTCATATGGGTTTTTATTTTAATTAGTTCTAAAACTTACACTTAGAAAACCTGACAACAACTTCAAAGCAACTCAAAGAAAAATCTGCAAGGTAAAAAATACACATCCAAAAATTTCTTAAAAATGTATAGCCCACAGATCAACACATCCTCTTCAAAAGGGTATCTTTGGTTTTTCAACTTTTGAAAACAGTGAAAAAAAGTTGGGATAGACACACATGTGTATAAAATGATGTTGAAATCAGATGTGGTCACTTTCGAAAAATAATAACTAATTGTATATTGTGAAATAAATTAACAAAAAAATATGCAGTTCATAGTGCATTTTGTGTAGATCATGTTCATATA
>LPNX010376449.1:139395-194176 GCA_001517045.1 Pseudotsuga menziesii
TTGGGAAGAGACATTAAAAAATCCAGCCATTTTAAGAGTTGGTGTGGCTTAGCCCAAATGTCATAGCTTGACTTTGACGACTTAAATGCTCCTAAGTTAAAGTTTTTAACCAATAATTCATTACTATTCTCATATATAAATAAATAACTTAAAAAAACAATAAAATTAGATTTTTACTACCATTGCCAATAAAACATGAAAATAATGTCATTGCACCATACCTCAAGTAGAAAAAGTCATGCATAAATGTTTTTCTAGGAGCTGTTTAACTAGGGGACTTTTGACTTTTCAAGCTGATTTTATGCCCGAATCCGGTGAATTTAATCTACAAAATCTGTAATTTCTGTTGTTTGTTGAAGGATTTTAAGCTCAAAAATAAAATCGGATGACAAGAAAACCCCAACACCTACACTCTGTAAGATCTAGCAAGGTTTTTGAACATTTTGAAAATTCCGTAAAAATTCATGATAAAAAACTAATAAATACTAGCCAAAAATAGAGATCAAAAAGTTCCTCTTTAGACAACTAGGTTTTTCTATACTAACAACATTAAAGCTGGGCCGACCAATGACTTTGACCATGACAATGATTAGGACATAAAGCCACGGCCGAAGTGAAGCAGTCTTACAGCGGCTTTTCCACCGTCAAAGAAAAAAAAATCCCCCCTGCCCGGAGCAATTTCATTTACTTAACTCAAAGTCCACCTCTGTAAGAATTTCATTTATATTCCTCACAATTTCCTTGCAAGCAGGGAAGGTCCACCTCAGTAAGAACGTACGGAATTGATTAGAAAAAGCTGGGAAGCCACCTTGAAAGATACACCTCAGAAAGAACGTAGGCAATTCATTTGACAAAGCTCAGAAGCCACCTTGAAAGTTCCACCTCAATAAGAACGTACGCAATTCATTAGAAAAAGCTCGGAAGCCACCTTGAAAGATACACCTCAGAAAGAACGTAGGCATTTCGTTGGACAAAGCTCAAAAGCCACCTTGAAAGTTCCACCACAGAAAGAACGTAGGCAATTATTCATTAGATATAAAAGCTGGGAACCCACCTTGAATGGGCGACCCAATTCCAGCGGCTATAAGTCAATATTGTCCAGACTTGACTTCTCCTATGACGATGGCCATGACGGTTTGCTGCTTACAGAGTCTCCCTCACTTGAACTTGCATTCAGTTTTTTACTTTGCTTACGGCTCTGTTCAGCCCAAAATGACGCATGGTTATTTCTGGTGCAAATTGCTATGTAACTGTTATACTCTCTATCTACAGGTTTAGGGTTTTGCTTATTTCTGGTGCAAATTGCAATGTGACTATTATACTCTCTATCTATTGTTTTCTCCTCCAGGGAATCTCAGGATTCATTCTTATATATTGTTATCTCCTTCAGCGAATCTCAAGATAGATGTAAGGGCATAGTGTGTATTGTGTTCAATTAGGTATCTGGCATGCTAGTTTCTTGGTCTTGTATTTAAGAAATAAGATGATATTACAACCCAGAGCTGAAAAAAACACTTATTAAAAAGGCAAGCACATACTATCAATAAGTCATTTGTCAACTGCCATTAGTTTTTACTAGTTGACTTTCTGGAGTCTCTAGCAATCCGAAAAAGTTACATGCCTAAGCTTTAACCATGAAATATATATATTACATGATTATAACAACATTTTTAAACCTTTTAGTTAGCATTGTTAACTAATTTACTTGGATATTAAACTCATTTTCTAAGCATTGTTAACTGACCTACTTGGATATTAAACTCATTTGCTAAAACCAGCCAAAACATAATCAACTGAAGTACAACCACCACCCAATGATACAAGCTTGGCTTTATCTAAAAAGACATAGACCATGTATATCTGATCATAGTTCCAATGCCCATCAATTCATAATTTGGACCAGTACTAATGTGTAACAAGTGTCTGGTTGGAATGGTTTGGAATAAGATATAAACAATTTAATGCCAAACAGCTCCGTCCATTCATAGTTTGGATCAGTACTAAATGTTTTTCCCATTAAATAATCTCACATTATAAATAATATACTTGTACCTTTGACACAATGAACAATGAATTTAGACAAAAACCAACAACCAGCCATTTCTTTGCTGGGGACTACAGCTATCACTAAATTATTAATTCTCAAGCCACTGTTAGTAGTTAATAATTGTAACAGAAACAAATAAAATAAGTCATAAGTCAACTGGCAATAAAGATTAGTTTTTACTAGTTGACTTTCTGGAGTCACTAGTAATCAGGAAAAGTTACATGCCTCAGCTTTAACCATAAGCCTTAACTATGAACCACATAAATATGTTATATATATGAACATGGATATTTTTTTTTAAATAATCATAACAACATTTTTTTCTCAGTATTGTCAAATAACTGACCAGCTTAAATATTGATCAAAGACATAATCAACTGAAATACAGCCACTACCCAGTAATACAGACTTTATTTAGAAAAAACAACATTCATATATATCTAGTCATAGTTCCAATGTCCATCAATTCATAATCTTGACCAGTACTAACTTCTGTAACAAGTGTCTGGTTAGAATGGTTTAGAATCAGATATAAACAATTTAATGCCAAACAGCTCCGTCCATTCATAGTTTGGATCAGTACTAAATGTTTTTCCCATAGTTTGGATCAGTACTAAATTGTATTCCCATTGAATAATCTTACATTATAATGTATAACCCTTTGACACAATGAATTTAGACAGAAACCAACAACCAGCCATTTCTTTGCTGGGAGGCTACAGCTATCACTAAATTATTAATTCCCAAGCCACTATTAGTGGTTCCTAGTTAATGATTGGAACAGAAACAAATAAAATTAGGTCTACGTTGCAAATACACCATACCCCATCCCAATGAGGATTAAATTAATAAATAGTCAAATTTAATCTTTGTAGTTTTTGACATTGACTCATTCAAAAATTGTTGCAATTTTAAAAATGTTTCACGATTAAACATTCAGCGAGGGAGTAGGTAACTATTCGAAAAAACCCGAACCCCAACTTGAAATGAAGGCCCAATCCCACTGGGTAGAAAGTAAACTTTGTCCAACATGACTAAACCGAGACAATGGCGATGACGGTCCGATGATTATAGCTTGGGTTGTCCTGTTAGAAACTCTCGGGAAAAATCTCTTTGTTGTACAAGTTCAAATCGTCACGAAACATGTTCAAGCTTCCCTCCTCACTCGCACTTGCATGGAGTTTTCTGCTCAGTTAACGCTGGAATTCACGTTGGCCCATTTTCGATCTCTGTTCAGCCCAAAAAATTCGTGGAAGCGACATCGAAGATCGGTAGGAAACTCTGGCTACATCTTTTAGCAAATAAATGCGCTTCAGTACGATCATTCTGATTCATTCTTTTAGTATAACGGAATTTTTACAAGAGTTCTGAGTGCTGCTTGCAAGGTGATTTTGAATGCTGGATTTTGTTCAGTAATTTTTTTTGTTATCATTTGTTTAGATTTCTTGTTGTTATACTGTGGGTTTTGGTCCCGGAGATTCGCCCCTCTTTCGGTTTCAATTGCAGAACTTTATATTTACCTTTCTTGACATATATCAAATTATCAATGCGGCAGGCTGGGTAGCTTAAGGATTATATCCATGCCTAAGAGTTTTGGGTATCTCAAGGATCTATATTCATATGTAAGAGGTCCTAAGTTTTCCATGTGTAAGAGGTTTGGCTAGTTTAAGGATCTTGTTCTGTGAATTTGGATGTATTCGCTTTACTGAATATATATGCGTTAGAAATAACAACCTTGACAAAATGCCTGGCAGCAAAGATGAAGTGCTCTACTAACGTCTATTCAAATCAAATCAATTTAGTTTGTTCTTGATTACAATGGTTGATTCTAGCTGTTACAGATCCCCATGTTTTTTTAGATTACTGTATGGGAGTTAATTGGGTGTAAAGTGGGTGGTTCATCATCTTCATCCTATCCAGGTTTAAATTGAACTTTGTGATACTTGTTTTTACAAACCCACTTTGACTATGTATTGCTTGAATGTATTTATTTCTGAACTTATCTTAATACTTCCTAATCTTCATCCTATCAATATTCAAATTCAACTTTGTGATACTAGTTCTTACAAACCCAGTGAAATGATATTCAAATTCAACTTTGTGATACTAGTTCTTACAAACCCACTTTCACTATGTATTGCTTGAATGAATTTATTTCTAAACCTATCTTAATACTCAGGAATATCGACCATGGACATTCTTACTCCAAAATGACAACAAAAACAAAATGAGGCTTAGTGAGCTTGTACATTTTCAAAAAGAATTTATATTGTATTTTGATAGAAATGGAAATGGAAATGCTAATGCATTAAACTTGCTTAATCCAGTCCCTTTACTGGTATTACAGATCTTCAGCTCCTTAAGGTAAGGAAACTTCACTTGTTCAAGGATTCAGTCCCTTTACTGGTATTACAGAACTTCAGCTCCTTAAGGTAAGGAAACTTTGAGCGGTAAATTCATATGAAATGGGGATTGTAGCTTCTTCAATGATTGAAATCTGCAGAATTTTTATAGGGCATAGGGGATTAATAGACTTTGAGCGGTAAATTCATATGAAATGGGGATTGTAGCTTCTTCAATGAATGGAATCTTCAGAATTTTTATAGGGCATAGGGGATTAATTGTAAATAATTTGAGAAACCAAAAAAATGGAAAAAGCTGAATTGTGATCCATAAATTTGAAAAACGCAGGTTTGGGAACAGCAAACATAGGGTTGAAAATGTTCAAGGAGAGTGCTTTGGAAGCTGACTCCATGAATGCAGCCAGTTTCAAGCCATCAGATATCATAAAAGAGGGGAAGAAGGATGCAGCTGCAATAAAAGTTCAGAAAGTGTATAAAAGCTACCGAACAAGACGGAACTTTGCGGACTGGGCTGTTCTGGCCAAGGAGCTCTGGTTTGTCTCTACACTATATTCATTAAGATGCATTACTATTCTCTTTTTGTTTTTAAGTTCGGCTAGATTTTGCTCGGATATTGCAACTGTTAGCGTTATAAAACTATTACCAGTGCTTGAATCCCTGAAGTAATACTTGATTTTGTTTTCGTGGATTGATTTTTCGATTTGATAACTGGTCAGTTGACATAGATTTTTCTTCGACGGTTGAAAATGTTTGCATTCAATATCTTTTTCAACTAATATGGGAATCTTTTTTACTGAGCGCACAGGTGGCACACAATAGACTCCCTTCAACTTGAGCGAAACTTATTTTACGATATAAGTAAACCGGAAACTGCTCTAACTCGCTGGTCACGTGCAAGATTTAGGGCTGCAAAGGTTAGTAAAATTGAAGGTTACAGGTTTCTGAGGGGATAGCGTATGTATATCAAAGTGGATTTTAATAGTTAAAGTTAAATCATGGTATAGAAAGAGTCCTTTGTCTTATAAACAACAAAGAAATCTCATATAACAATTAGTATATGCGATATTAAAATACATTATTATTATTGTTAAAAAGACTCATACCATCATGACATGTTATCATATATTTATGTGGATGTTATTAAAAAAATGCTCTATCCATATCTTTTTCCAATTTGATAGGTTCTAGACCTTTGGTTTACAGGTTGGCAAGGGATTATCTAAAGATGATAACGCTCGTGAACTGGCTGTCCAGCATTGGCTTGAGGCTGTAAGTCCTTATCAATTCCCAACTTTAACCATTCCCATGACAGACAGTGTCATGTTATGCTAAAGTGGACTGAGGGGAAAAAAATAGTATGTACTATGGGTATAATGTTTTATTCTATACTTTTGTATCATCCTTGGAGCAAGATTTCAGAAGTTAGAACAAAAAAATTGTCATAAAAGCAAAGATTCTAGCAAAAAGGTCTAAAACAGCACTGACTGTGATTTAAATTTTCAGATGATGTTGTAATAAAGTTGTTCCTAGATAAATGCAGATCGACCCGCGACATCGTTATGGACGTAATCTGCATATGTATTATGATGAATGGTTTAAAGTTGATACAATTCAACCCTTTTTCCAATGGTGAGTTTTGCATTAAACACTGCCATCATCATACATCTGATAATGTGTACAGTGCCAAATACTTTCCTATTTGATAGTAGGTTTAATATCCTGTAAATGTTTTGAGATTTGTTGCAGTGTCACAGCAAGGAAACAGTTTTTCTCTTCATATGAATAGATGCTTGTTTTTTTTCAATATTTGATCACCCTACCTTTAGTAGGTCTATTAGCTAGTACTGTAAATGTTTCTAAATTTTTGGCAGTGTCATGAAAAAGGAAAACCGTTTTTCTCTCCCTATGAAAGCGTGCTTATTTTGTTTTCAATATATCATCCACCCCAGCTTTATATCTCATTGTCTATTGAATGCATTTGAGAAAAAAAATATTACTCACTCATTCTATCAGATTTAACTATCCTATCGGTTTTACCCAGGCTTTATATCTCATTATCTGTTAAATGCATTTGAGAAATAGATATTTCTCACATATTTCTATCAAATATAATTATCTGGTTGGTTTTACACAAATTGAATTGACTTGACTTGAGGACAATAAGACCTCCATCACATTAGAAACAATTCAGTCATTTCACATGAAACTGAGTCAATGTTAAATATCAATGCAGGTTGGACATCGGAGATGGAAGAGAATTAAACCTTCAAGATAAGTGTCCCAGGTCGACGCTAAAAAAGGAACTCATAAAATATCTTGGACCGGTAAGATTTTATCTATTTTCTTTTTGTGATCCTAACTAGCATACAACACTAGCTGACACAGTAATTTTTAGCCTGGTGATTATTTCATGGAAGCAAGAGGAATTGTCCCCAGGGGTGGGGATGTCCCCTATGGATCAGGGATAGAGGGATGCCTTGGGGACATCCCTTTTCATGCCCAATCAGCAGGGAATACCAAAGGGTGAGGTCCTTGTGATGTTCCCCTGTGGTAGGGAGATATCCCAGGGATGTCCTCTTCTGTTTGGACACATCAGTATTCCTTCTAACTTTATGGGGGTGTCTAAGCATCTTCCATGGGTTCTAATGCCTCTAAAGACTTTATGCGGTGTCTAAGCATCTTCCATGGGTTCTAATGCCTCTAAAGAAAAAATAATTAATTTTTCTTTAATTTCTCAATAAAATTTCAAAGGCCATTGAATATATTTTATTTTAGGATAGTTAATTAATTAGGTCTAGATCCAGTAGTTGTGTGATGAATTATTATTTTTTGCATTTAAGTTCTATTTTTTAGTTGTTCTACTCCTTTATTGTTAATTAGCTTTATATCTTAAATAATTTAAGGTTTACCTTAGATACCATCTTTAAAATAAGAGTAATTTCCTTAGAATAATGCCAAAAAATTATAACTCTACATTGCAATAAAAAATTGAGCACATTCTCTTCTTATCATTATGCATTTGTATAATGTGTGAAATTATGATTTTTGAATGTATCACTGTATTTCTGTTTTTTATTTAATAATGAAAAAACCAATGGTTCACATACTTGAATTGCAAATTGTTTAATTGGATATTCCATTATCTCTATTTATGTCATCTATTTTTTTCTGTATTTTGCAGAGGGGTTCTCCAATATCCCATCCCCTGTTGTCCCTGAAATTTGGGGGTCTCTTCAGCCGTTCCCAAAACTCATCCCCTGTACCTGTCCCTGAACCTTGCTGAAACTTTATGTTTAGTTTTTCTCTCAAGACAAGGAATCCCGTTTCAGATTTCATATAGAAAAATGCTCTGGTGCATTATATGTTTGCTGTTTTGACATTCTTACTTTTTTTTTTACCACACCCACCTGTTGTTTAGGGAACTGGCAACATGGATTCATCATTCTACTATGTCAGTAAATAACTCACAACCTGGAAAATATTCCTTTGGATGTCATTACAATTTTGCAAAAGAATTGATCCGGGCAAGAGGAAGATATATTATGGTCTTCCTTATTTAAATTTGTGTTGCACTACAAAACTGGATGTGGAAGAATAGAAGTGCAGCATCAGTTCTCTGGTTGTCCATGGCCTTAATTGTGGATAATACTTATTTGTTTCAGGCCCTTGCATGGCATACAAAATCCTAATTGTTGGCTTGTAGGAATTTAGACTTATATATTAGTCTCCCAAAGAACAGATCGTCTATTTATTTTTGTACAACCTAATACCCATCCATCCATCAGTCTTGCCTTCTTGTACCTACCTGTTTGGACATGAAATTATGAGACATCAAACTATAAATAATGTTATCTTGCTTTAATGCCTTGCCATATTAGGAATAATAATATTACTGCCATTGGTTTCTCAAATGCCGTGGGAGGAGATGAGCTCTGAGTCGAACATTGTAGTTCAGCTTTCAATATGGGCATTACAAACTATTGTAGCTTAATTTTAATTTTCTACATTTGAGACTCATTTAATTTTCACTTGTAACACAGAAAGAGAGGGAACATTATGAGGTTAGTCCTCAAAATGGTAAACTTGTATACAAGAAAAGTGGGGAGTTGATTGACACCACCGAAGGGAGTGACACTACCGAAGAGTTTGAAGAATCAGGCTGGATATTTGTGATGAGCACCTCAAAAGAACTATATATTGGAAAGGTATTTCAACATCGACTGGATTAATCAACAATTCTGTTATGGTATTTTAACTTCCAGCATAAGGTCTTCTTTATATGTTTTTAATGGCATTTATAACTGTGGTCTTTGCTTTTGAAGCGGACTTACAAAGAAACTAGGTTTTCCATTCAGGCTGTTTTTTAACATGGTCAGTTTGTTGATGTGTGTACAGAAATTGAGGGGAACATTCCAACATTCTAGCTTCTTAGCAGGAGGGGCCACATCTGCAGCTGGAAAACTTACAGTAAAGGAAGGAGTTCTGAAGGTAATCTATCATACTTTGAAGATATTTAATATTCTTTGGAAACATATATATCAGGTTTTGTTCAGTACATTGGTAGAACTTGTTCGAATATTTATTCATTTATATTTTATGATGCACTTAGTTGAGGCATATCTGTAAATGATTATCTATCTGTATAGAATTTCTGATGGGATTTTAGTAGCACAAACACTAGATCAATTTCCTGAATCCTATCAACTTGAACATGAACTTTAATGACTCAATCAAATCTTGTCAGACGTAAATTTCATACATGGTGACATTCTTTATGGAATCTTAACACAAAAGTAGTCACAAGCTGCATTCAGGAATCAAGAGACAACTCCACACTATTCGGTCTCATTATGCGTTGTTACGGAGAGAAACTTCCTAATAAATGTGTCTAACACTAAGGGATATGAAGCATACCTTATTCCGGACGGTTGATGTAGATCCCCGTTGAGCTTTTCCAACATGTTTGCATTCACAATTCGCTCTCAACAACAGCAAACAAGACAAGCATGTTATATATCAAAGTGTCAGGCCTACTCTAGCATATATAAACCATCATGTATAAGCAAATAACTACATCCATGGACAAAATATTCATAGTTATGAACATGTATTGGACAATAAATGGATATTTCTATTAAAAAAAACAGAGATAGAACAGTGACAAACTCTATTGGCACCTCGTCGAAACGGCGAAACCGAGTCCTCCACCTAGGCCTCCACCACTTCAATCCTCCATCTCAATGGCAAGCTTACAAAGCAAAGGAAAGCTTGGGAAGAGAAGCACTGTGTGCTCCAAAGAGACAAAGGGATGCAGACTCAAGCATAAACAAATGAGGCAACAATGAACTAGAGTTTCCTTACTCTTCAAAATTCCCCTCCTTCAATGCATCCAAGAGGCTCAATATATAGCCCTCCAATAGGCAATGGAGGGTCGATTCCAACCGTTCTCCAGGCATATGGAAGGCCAAGAGTCAAGTTATCCAGGACTCTATGAGGAAAACTCAAAAAACTTTTGTCTTTATGCACATTTCCCGATGTACACGGGTATTAGCTCAAAAGTCGCGTGTACACACGGGTATTGGTTTAAAAGTCGCGTATACACATAAACAGGTGTTGTTTAGGGACTTTCTTGGGACATCAAAGTATAATTTGAGCAAGGGGGGTCCAAGGGGTCTACAGAGGGACATGGAAGGCCATAAAGGTGTGATCTACCAAGTGTGGTAAAATCAACTATAACATGCGTGGTATGAACTATATAGTATAATTTGAGTATGGATACTATTCAATACGGAAAAAATAATTAACGAAAAAATTCAGTATAAATAAAATAAAGAAATAGACTTCTTTTATATATAATACTTTTAATCAAATATAAAATTTAAACATATAAATATTTTTAATAAAATATTAAATATCAACCATTAAATATTTTTAGACATAATATCTACAGCGATAATTACTATTTGAAAAACAAAATTATAAAATCTCAACAAGCTCCTATGTGACGAGTTTGAGAGAGACCACCATTAGTTATTAATAACTAAGTTTGAGAGACCACCATTAGTTATTAATAATTAATTTAATAAGAAAATAAGGAAGTATTTACCATTTTTTTTTTGTAAGTATGCATTTGTATTTATTTGTCAAAACAAAAAATTACATTCAAAAATACATCCTGGACATGATAGTGGGGTGGTCTAAAACCCACCCCCCCAACTAGTCAAAACTATAAGTATATCTTTTTTCCTTTAAAGATTATGGCACAAAAACCCATACAGAAGATGGGGGTTGAGTGCTAGACTTCAAAACAATGATAAGTTTCATAGACAATTTATACAGTATTTTAGAATTAAACTAAAAAACGAAAGTAACAGAACTAAGCAAGTAGAACATAGGTAGGCCAAACAGGCTGCAGGTTCTTCAACAGCACCAAACTTAAAGGTTAGGGTTTTCCTCAATGATAGGGAAACCCCTCTGGAAATCTTCAGCATTCATATTTTCCTGTTTCTTAACAGGAAGAGGAGAGGATTTCCAAACTGGTACCTCAATATCACGAACACGCTTGTTGCTCAGCTATGTGATGGTGGAAGGTACTAGAAACAGTACAGTCAACGTGATGGGCATTGTTCGAACCAGCTCATGTCCAAAGATGTCGTAGGTGCCCCTGTAATGCTGCCACTACCCCCTTCATTATTGCTTGGCGTGCAGAGACCCAATGCAAGGCGTTTCCACTCTGAAGTCGCATCTCGCTTATTGAGTTGAGTATCAAGTTCAATCAGCTTAGTTTTAGCCTGGAGAACCGAACTACGAGTGTAACTCCAAGTACTAACCATTTCTTCCATTAGGGAGCCCATCATATTCTTGACAATCCAATAATGGTTGAGATGTTTGCCCCCGATACCTCTGGCCAAGTGTCTTGTGACCAAACGGACTTCCCACTCATCTATCAGTGTGCGCACCGGCATGGAAACACCCATGTCGTACCCATCTTCCTGCCTCAAACTCGAGCCCTGTTGAGCTCGACCTCTGCCACTGTTACCCCAGCGAGGGGTGTCGCGTTGATGAGACATGGTAGTACTATGATTCAACTTAGCGTTGGAGCCTGTACTAGCTCTTGACCTCTGTATCAGCTGATGGAGTAGACGAGAACTGGTGTGCCAAGCAAACTGCGTGGACGAACCAATATCAAACTGGGGAGAGACACTACAATTATCCTGAGATAGAGGTTGAGGATGATAGTGCAGGTAAGAGCTAGGCTGTGGAAAAGACTAGCAGACTAGCAGGGCAGACCAGAGACGAACCAGGAGAAGTTGTTGTAAGCCAAAGCCGAACACAAGAACAAAAGATTAAGCCAAGGGACTTCCCTCGCAAGAGCCATAAGCCGATCGGTAGCACAAGTAAACACAGAAGCCATTAAAGGAGAGTTAAAGCTACGATGACCCTTCCAACGCCCGACGAGACATAGAAATGGATTTGCCATCCCTTGACGTGATCGATTGCCCATCTTCGGACAGGGTGATTAATTATCGAGACCTTCCTTCTGCGCTAGATAGAATGTCTACGTCCTCGCCTTTAGTGCGCATTAAGTGTAGCTTGGGGGGCGATAAAGGACACTTGGTGTGAGGTGCCACCTTGCCATCCCACAACTCAAAGCCATTAACACCTTCAGCTGGATGTGTGGCACCCGCATCCGGGTTAGAGAAATCCTTTGATGCCAGATTCTGACATCTGTGGACTAGAGTAATTTTATTGATACTGCTAAGCCCACCTTCTATAAATGATGAATTATTGAGGACTCCTTCATTGGCTAAACAATTCGCCAAAGAGTTGGCTATGCGTTTCACATGGTGGAAGGAAATGGCCCGATTTTGCAAGAGATGGGTAGCTAGACAAGTGAGACCATGCTCCAATCTCCAGCTCGGAGAGAGCTTACAGGTCTGAGAGCCATGCATGATTTTTGCACCCATCGAGAGTATGATCTGAGAGTCCCCTTCAGCCACCAAGGGGAAGAGTTTATTTTTAACGGCAATGCCAATACCCCCAATGAGACCCTCCAATTCTGCAGCGTTATTACTGTTATGGCCTATGTTCCCATAGTAGATCCACAGAATATTCCCCCTGTTGTTTCTAATGACACCTCCAAACCCAACAATGCCAGGATTTCCTTTGGATGCCACATCAAAGTTGAGTTTATAGACACCATTAGGAGGGGGATCCCATGTGTTAGGACTTTCAATGTTGACTCTCGGCAACCTGGAAGTCCCATTAGGAGGGGTGAGATGAAGATTCCAATTATCCAGCAGTCACTGCTCAGGGGGAGAGATTCAAAAGCCGGTGTAACTCCAAAGTCTAGAGGAAAGAGATTCATGCAGGTTATTGTAGATGATGCGCCAGACTTCCTCCGGAGTATTTTGTTTTCGAACAAAAATGTGAAGGTTTCTTTCTTTCCAAATGTTCCAAGTGATGAATCCAGGTATCAATTCCCAAAGAAGATTGAGAATCGAGCTTTGAAAGGGGTTCTCATCCCATTGCTGAAGAATCTTAGTGATGTTACCTTTTACTCTCTTGTATCTTTTGTTATTCTCTACAGCTTTGTTCCACAACAGATTGACAAAGGAACAGGAGTCCATAGGATGATATATGGATTCAGAATGAGTGTTGCAGAGAACACAACGTGGAGGCCCGTGAAAGCCATGTTTGAGAAGATTATCCCAGGTGAGAATACGCCTGTGAGATAACAGCCATAAGAACGTGGAAACCTTGGGCCAAAGATTGGGATTCCAGATTTTTCTCCAGTTTATGAGGGGAAGCTCCTTCTGTTTAATTGTTAAAATAGAGTAAGCCTCTTTGACCGTAAAGGTACCAGTGGTGCCATAACCCCATCCGATGATATCAGGGCCATGCTTGATCCTAATCCTTCTTCGTTGAATGTCCTGCCAAATAGTCTCCAAGTGTTCCGACTCTACACGGTGTTGCCAACTGCTGGGAGTTTTCCATTGTCTAAAAGTAGAAATGATCTCTTTCATCCAAATATCTCTCACAAGCATGTTGTGATTTATTTGTAAGAAATCTTGGATGTCTTCCTGAGTGTAATTGTTTCTGAAGCTTGGCAGTTGCTTCCAAGCATCATGCCAGAAGAGGGCGTTGCTCCCATCCCTAATTTCCCAGAAGCTGTGGTGTTGAATAAGGGCTCTTTGCGTGTTGGTCGCTTTCCAAATCGAGGAGCCAGGAGGATCTTGATCAAATCTAACAAGATTGGGGGGGTGCAATCTCTAATATATTTGAAATTCCAAATTTGAGTCTAGGGGGTGTTATTTTGAGATCTCCATTTCCACTAGAGCTTTGCAGAGAGTACCCTATTATTAATCTCAGGGTCCCTGATCCCGAGGACCCCTCTAGCTTAGGAAGACAGACCTGCTTCCAGCTTACCAGGGCCCACCTATGCCTGTTCTTATCACAACCCCAAATAAAAAAAATTTGAAGTTTTTTAATGTGTTTGAGTACCCAATTAGGAGCTGTGAGGACGGAGAAAAGATAGAGAGGCATGGATTGCAGAACAACTTTGAGAAGAACTAAATGGCTAGCCAGATTTAGGGATAGAAAGGTCCAGGAGGTAATTCGGGTTTCCAGTTTGTCCAAAAGTTCTTTCCACGAGGAGTGCTTGATCGCAGAATCAAAGAGAGGGGCTCCTAAGTACTTCAAGGGCATAGTGGCCATAGAAAACTTGAGAATTCTGGAGAGATTGCGTTGGATGGTGATGCTGGTATTATAAAAGAAAATATGAGACTTTTCTAGATTAATGGAGGTGCCAGAGGCCTTAGAAAATATGTCCAAGATGGATTTAAAAGTGTGAGCTTCCTAGACTGAGGGGTGACCAAAAACAAGGTTGTCATCCACAAACTGCTGGTAGACAGTGGGGGGAGCTCCATGGAGAGAAATGCCTTGTAAGGAGTTGGAGGAAATAGCATCTTTAAGCATTCTTCCCAGGCCTTCTGCTATTAGAATAAAGAGAAAGGGAGAAGCACCTTGTCGAAGCCAACGAGAGGGGGAGCATGTGGAGGAGAGCGTACCATTGACAAGAATGGAGTAAAAGGAAGAGGAGATTAAAGAGATAATCCAATTGGTCCAAATATGACAGAAACCAAAGGCTAGGAGAGTTTTCTGAATGAACTCCCTACTCATTTTGTCGAAAGTTTTGGAGAGATCAAGCTTTAGGAGCATGCCAGGCGTTTTGGATTGTTTTAAGGAATGGGTAATTTCGTGGGCTAGGATGATGCCATCTAGGATCTGTTTGCCCTCCACATAACCAGATTGATCTGGTGAAATAAGTAAAGGAAGAAGGGGTTTTAGACGATTGGCAACAACTTTAGAGATTATTTTGTAAGTAACATTGTAGAGAGAGATGGGTCGGAACTTACTAGGGTGATCAGCGCCAGATTCCTTTGGAATGAGAGTAAGGTAAGTGGCATTGGGGGCGGGGAGAACCCACTGCTTCTTTCTTGATTCTTCCACCAAATCCAGAACCTCGTTTTTTAGCAAATCCCAACAGTGATGAAAGAAATTGATGGTAAATCCATCAGGGCTAGAAGCTTTGCTTGCCGCCATCTGGTTCACCGCAAATTCCACTTCCTGCATGGAGATCAATTTCATAAGAGAGGAATTGTGCTCCTCAATAATTAAGGAGGGTATATGCTTTATGACCTGATTAATGGCCTCAACTCTTGATGCAACAGGTTCAGTAAGCATAGTTTTGTAAAACCTAGAAAGCTCTTTTTCCAGATCTGCATGCTCCTCCAGAATGGTGCCTTCCTCAGTTTTTAGTTTGAGAATCATGTTGTTCATCCTGCGTTGGATTGTGGATCTATGAAAGAAAGTAGTGTTTCTTTTGTCCTCTTTAAGCCAATCAACTCTTAAGTTCTGTTTCCACAAAGTTTCTTCCTGTTCACAGCGTTTGTTAAGACGATCTAAAAGAGCTTTTTCTTTGACTTTTGTTTCGTCCCTATACCCAGTATTCATAATGTTCTGCTGCATGGTTTCCATCTCATTTTGAATAGCATCTTTGTCCTTGAAGATGTTGCCAAAAGTACTATGATTCCACTTGCGAAGGTTTGTCCGAAGAATCTAAAGCTTCTGGTGCATGATGCACATTTTGGATCTTCCTATGACATGCATATTGGTCCACCACTCTTTCATAGTATCATTGAAGGAAACATGGGTTAGCCAAAACTTTTCAAAGCGGAATGGTCGATAAAGGGGCGTACCTAGACTATTCCAGGAGAGGGATCTAGGCCAGTGGTCAAAGCCTACAGTAGGAAGAATGAGAGATTCCAGGACCCCACCAAAAGCAAGGATATTATTCGTGACAAGAAAGCGGTCTAGTCATTTGGCAATATGATGAACCCCTCCTCTTTTATTGTTCCAGGTGAAGAATCTAGGGGACGGGAGAAGGTCAATAAGGGATTTGTTGGCAATGGTATCTTTGAAGGCCTGATCTTCCATGGAGAGGGATCTCAATCCTCCTTTATTTTCCTCCAGATTGAGGATCATATTGAAGTCTCCTACGATTAGAATGGGGGAGTCAGGATACTGCTGGACAAACCACTCAAGATAATAAAGGAGCTGGATCCTGAGACTGGGGGATTGAGGCCCATAAACATTGATGAGATGACCTCTTGTATTAGTTCCAACAATGTGAAAGATGGCAGAGATAGAATGGGCAATGGACGCAAAGTTATTGAGAGAGACATGCAGAGGATTCCAGGTGATGGAAATACCCCCCGAGGCTCCTTTGGCATCAATTGCAATACTCTGAATTCCTTTCCAAATTCTGGTGAAAAGAGTAGAAAGAGCTTATGTAGAACATTTAGTTTCTTGAAGAAAGAGGATAGAGGGCTTGTCCTAAAGAATTTTCCCTTTTAGCATTCTGTGCTTGGAGGATCCGTTGAGGCCTCTGACATTCCATGAGATGATCTTCATGGGATAACTTGGGAAGAGGTAGAGAAGAATTTCGTTAGTTGAGCATACTGCCTTGATTCAACCAGCGCATTGCCTAACCTGCTTAACTGTTGTAGATCAGTTATATGACCTCTCTTTCTGTTGTCCTTTTGAATTTTTTGTTTTTCCTTTTGCAGAGGGTTATAAACTCCAAGTTTGTTCTGGGCTTTCGCTTTGACAAGCGCTTCCTGTAGAAGTTGTATTTGTCATGCAGGAATGGAGTCAAAGGCTTTTCGAGTGCAGGCATCCTCCATGCTTTGCAAATCAAGCTCTCCTAGATCAGGTTCTCTCATATCCTCATCAGTGAATTCATTTAATCTAACCTCTACTGGCAGATCCAAAGGAGTTGATAAAGGGTTGTTCAAAGGGTCCAATCTGTTGTCAAATGGATCAGGTGTGATAGGATGATTTCTTGGTCCTGGCTTGATCTGCACAGGTATCTGTTGAAGCAAGGGGTCTTGAGTCAACGGGATTCTATCAAGATTTTCCATGAGCGCATCCTCAGTGGGAATTTCCAATTGATTATCCAGGACTGCAAAGCTGTTACTGGTGGTAGGGATATTTTCTTAAAAGTTTTCCATCACAACTTTGCGTTTATTATGCCTTTTTTTCCCTATTTCCCTTCAACATCTTGTTCTTCATTCTTCGGATTTGCCAAACTGGCTCTGTTGAGCGGGCAATCTTTGAACAGGTGTCCATGCTCATGGTATTTGCCGTAGTGAAATGGAACATGTTCATAATCAAGAAGTTGGATCTAGTCCGAATCTTCATCAGTAAAGCAAATTGCGTTTGGGAGGGCTTTGGCAATATGCATATAGACACAGATCCTAGCATAGGAAGTGTACTTATTCATTTTTGTCTGGTCAGTAGATCTGAATAGGTTCCTAGAGTATTGCCAATTTCTTTAAGGGTTTCCTCATCCCAGTATTCTTGCGGGAGGGAAAACATTCGGATCCAAACAGGGGCCCATGAGAAATCTTCCTTTTCTGGGCTGAATCGTTCCATTCAGTTTTTGACATAAAGACCTATCGGATTGAAAAAGTAGGGGCCACCTTCTTCTACCTTAGATTTATCATCCAGGTGGTGAAAGATTATGGTAAAGAACTCTTTTGAACCAAGTTGTAGATCAAACTGAGCTTCAGGTTTCCATTTTGTTGCTATCCATCCTCGTAAGGCCTATTCAATTGGCCAAAAACCATGAATTTACCTATGAGAGCGTGATCCTCCATTTTTTGGGCTCGGGCATTGATTCTTTCAGCTCGGAGATTAAGGCAAGGCCTGTCTTTCGTACAAGCGATGCATGTTTGGGTGCTATGCCTCCTCGTTTCCCGTTTTGTTGACTAATTTTTCGCCTGTGCTGGAATTCCCTTCTCTCTCTCAGGAGTGATAACCTCTTCAGTCCCAATTTGGATGGAATTTGGTTCCACAGAGTTGGATCTGTTGACTGGGTCATTGCCTGGTTTGGATGATTGGTAGGGGCCTGTTGCCCCCCCCTGTCTGACACCATTAGATTACTCAGTATGTACTACCTGGGGCCAGCCTGGGAGGGCGAAGGTGATATCCTATTTTTCAGGCTCCAAGAAAGTTTTTAGCAAAGCGATCCTTCATCGCCAGTCTCAGGAAGAAGTCTAGGAAGTATTTACCATTACTTACAAAAGGATTTTGAATTAATTGATAATGCTTGAATGAATTACTCAGTATGAAATTAAATGGTATTTATATTTTATAGTGTTTAAATAATTAAAATTTGGTTTTTTAAAATTGGTTTTCAAAATTTTGTGTTTGGTTAATAGAATGTCATATTCATATTCCACATACACAAAATTTTCAACGAATTTGAACTGTTCAAAATTTCAGTAGGCGTAAGGCCTATACGGCCAAATTATGCTACTATAGTATGAACTTGAAACAGTCTGTCCACTTATTGTTGGAGTTGGGACATTCCAACTATTTCCAGAACACATTTGCACCACAATTCTACCAGGTCAACAATAACAATACGGCATTCCTGCTTAGGAGGAAAGTCTTCAGTTTCCTACATTTTGTAAATCCACCATCTTTTCCTGGAAAACTTCATCAAGGTGAGTCATGCATTTTGTTAAAAATGTAGCATTTCATGCTGTAAGAAAAGGACAGACTGGCTTTGCTCGTAAATTCAAATGATCTTCTAAAGTTGATTAAAGTGAGACTTGATCTCATATATATTGATTGCTGGTTGATTTAACAATCTATGCATTCAGAACTAAACAAGGATATCTCACTTGCCATAACCACTCAACACATAACCATCTCAATAAATCACACATACTGTCTAGACTCTAGATGCCTAAAGGCTAAAAGTGACCAAATATAATAGCATTATCCGTTAGACCCAAAATAGCTAGTCAAACAAGGAAACTTCATGGTCATTAGCTTCATGTTAGGATGGATACTTGACATAAATAAATTACACTCACCTCAGATTAGGCCAGTACTTTTGCGCAAAACCATTACAAAAATATCCGGGCATGTATTCTTCTTCACCAATTGCTTCAAAATTCTAATGCTTTGTTGGTCCAAAACCCGTTTCAGATTTCCAATGAGATTCCCACTGGATCCTTTCGGAGGGTTAGCTTTGTTGACATCAATTTAGGATAGAATTATACTGAACCTCCCTGTCCCATTCCATAGGTTCCCAAACTGGAATCATTACCACTAAGATAAACTTACCCTAAACAAAACCAGTCTGCTCTTGTCTAACTATGTGTGCAGCAATTTTTTTAATCAGTATAGCAATTGCCTTGGACAGGATTTTATAGGAAACATTGAGCAAAGTTATAGGATGCCATCCACTAATAGAATCCTTCGCTGATTCCTACTATCCACTACACCTGCCACTGGCATATCCTCCACAAGATGGGTAACAGACATCCTACCAAGATAAAATTGAAATTTGATACCTTTGGTTGAATAAAGCGAAAGTTTCTAGGACTTATGACAACCTGCACAAGGCATTTCAGGGACTGACAAGCTGTACCCGGCATCATAATATTTCAAGAACCAAAGACTGCATAAGACATTTCAGGGACTGTATAAACTGTACCTGGCATCATAATATTTCAAGAACCAAAGACTGAACCATAGGGCAAAAAATGTCATACCATATATGGTGGTAAAATGCCCGAGTTGAAACTGTACTGTCTATTCCTATCCATGGGCACACTGAACTACAATTCCATTTATTGAATTGATGCTGCGTCATGAGGACACTGCCTCCAACTGATATCAGACTTACAAGTTAGGTCTCCTTTGCAGTTGCACGCTCTTCCTTAAAAGTTAACAATTCTGCATTTTTTTCCTCTCCTTATATTAATGCTTCTAGGAGCTTCAGCACACTAACATCTTGCTGTTCCAATATTGAAGGCCCAATATGATGATAGACTGCAACAATT
The DNA here is from genome assembly GCA_001517045.1 of Pseudotsuga menziesii. Taxonomy (NCBI): domain Eukaryota; kingdom Viridiplantae; phylum Streptophyta; class Pinopsida; order Pinales; family Pinaceae; genus Pseudotsuga; species Pseudotsuga menziesii. The sequence continues at coordinate 159,231 of LPNX010376449.1, forward strand.
ATACTCTTGCATGGAATGTCTCACATTTCTTTTACGAGGGTGTTTAAATTTACTTCAAGTTTATTTAGATGAGTAGACTATTGGGATGCATGAGATACAGACTGAGATCCAATGCTATTCACAGAGGCATGTACAATTAATATTAGTGCCTTTGTTATTTCCTGAAGGTTAAAAATTAAGTTCCTAAGGTGTTCCTTCCTATTGTGACATTTTATTTGTTTATACAGGCCATCTGGCCACATAGTGGACACTATCATCCCACTGAACAAAATTTGGCCGTGCTTCTTAATTTTCTGAAGGAAAGTGGTATTGACACTGCTGATGTCCAGGTATGCATCTTATAAAGGAATTATGTCTACTTCAGTTTATATTTCATACTGTTCATCTTCCTACTTAATTTGAAGATTTCTGAAGCTGAGTTGGTGTCCATTTTACAGACGGGTTCATATTCGGATGGGGCACACAGTCCTAGTGTTACAAAGAAGGCATCAAAGAAGAGGAAGAACCCTCCTGAGACACTGGACTCAAATATTCTGCGGGACAAACAGAGTAACACTATGGATACTGATAAGAACAGCATTGGAATGACAAATTCAGAACCAGAGAGAGAGCAGAACCAGCTTACTAATACACTTAAAGCCAATATCTGGCATGAGGCGCACTCAGAGAGTCACACTGTGGATGAAAATAAGAATAACAACATTGCTCCATTCCATGATGAGGAACAAAATGGAAGTGAAGTTAAGACTGGCATGTCTTTATTACTTTCTCAACTGGGAAGCACCGAGTGTACTAAAAGAACAAAGACTGGGTCCGGGGAAAAAAATCAAGATCATGTACACTACAAAAGAAGTTTGTCAGGAGAACTTGAAACTCAGAAACTACAAATACCTACCACTAAGCTGCTCGAAAGGATTAACTCAAAAAAGGAAATACAATCGTATCAGCTTGGGAAGCAGTTATCTTTTAAGTGGTCTTCCGGTGTAGGTCCACGCATAGGGTGTGTTGCAGATTACCCTCCTGAACTCCGCGCCAAGGCTTTAGATCTGGTTAACACACCTAGGGGTACTTCTCCCTCAACTTTTGAATTACCTGTGTCTATATCTCGCTCTGGTGACCCATCTGGTAACCTAACACCCACATGCAAAAACTCCCTCTAATTATGGAAGAAACCAACATTCATGTGATCCAAAGCAGCTTATATCTCCATGGATTCATATTCTAGGAAGACATCACTACTGATTTTACCCCAGGAGCTATTTTTTATTGATTTATTTATTCATTTGCATATAGGTTTTCCACACAGGATCGGAGGCTTCTTGAAATTCCATCCCTTAAATTTGATCTACTACATTCTTTGAAATTCCAATTTCAGTCCGGTAATATATGTTTTTTTTTATTCTTTATGACAAAACATCATATGGAATAATGGCATCTCCCATTCTCAACCTATCTCTACTGTGGACTAAATCCCCACAGAAGTCAACTGGTGCACACTTCATGAATTCAATTGGGTATTCTATTTCGTGGATTCATTTGGGTATTCTATTTCATGGATTCAATTGGTTATTCTATGAAGCTAGGATGATCAGGGTAAAGGAGATGATCTTATTAAAATTTCTGACTTCCTCACTCTTGAAGAATATAATGTTTATTTATTTAATTCTTGCTTCTAACTGTACATAAGAATATATTGTTTAGTCATTTTAATTCTTGCCTCTGGTTGTACATAAGAATATACAGTTTATTCATTGAAATCTGGACTTTAATTGTACATACAGATTATTGACGAAATCTATTACGAAAACATCTGTCCTGTTCATTGACATGAAAATTTATTGGAACCTTAGTTTTATTTCATAATCTAAATTTGATACTATACAGAAGGCAGATGTGTGACAAGTAGATTAGCCATGGATTGGTGGATGTTAAATGAAATTTTTCATAAAATAGCATGTGTAAATATGTTGATACACTGTCTTGGTTTAATGCTCATATGGAATGGCTTTTATGTAAATGTGTTCCTTCACATTCATGTGTAAGATGAATTTATAATTAGTTTTATTTTTCAAATTCATGTATAGGATGAAATTTATAATTAGTTTTATTTTTTTTATGTTAGATAAGGTGTAGAATGGTTGAGAGATACTTTGTTTTTCTTTTGTATTAGTTGTTATTTAATGTCTTTGGTATGTAGTGTATTGTATATTTTTCAACATGATATTGTTTTTGGTGCATTTTATGTCTTTAATCGTGGTTCTATGTTTGGTGCATTGCATTGTTTGTGTTATTGTAAAAAAATTTAAAATTACCAAATCTCAAAACTCATTTGGTTTAAAAAGTGACATCCAATGGTGCCATTGATTTGGGGAACCTTAGCTTAACTTGGGATTATGAATGAAAAACACATATGCATCTATTACCCAACTTATTATGCAAATGACTAATCTTAGTCCTCAAGAAAGTTCTATAGATCCTACAATCATTAGATCTCTATGGCATGTAGGATTTACAATGGCTTGATCACCATGTTATTAGGGGTTGAGATGCCATAACCTTCAATGGTCTTGAGTGGTCTCTCCACCAATTTACAAATAACTTTTGGTTAGGTGGCATCAAGGAGTGGCATATCTTATTTGGAACCACCTTCAACATGAGGTCTCTTCGATCACCTTACATAGACGTGGAAATTTCTATGGATTCAAATTCATAGTTGCTTGAAAGACATGTATATTTTTGTAAGTACCTCCTATTGTCTCCATCCAAGCTTGTTATTCATGTGATTGGAGATTCTTATCTTGACCTCTATGTTGGCATTGTTCAATATTAGGCATTTTGTTACTAGGCTACTATGTAGATTAGTTTATTAATTACTTTTTGGTACAATTTTCAAGTCCCACATAACATGTATGTAATGGACTTATTCCATTCATCACTATTTATTATGTCAATTTTCACTTCTCAAAAATTATTTCTTTAATACGTGTTTGGTTTATTGATTTACAATTTGGGTTTTATATTATGAATGTGGTTGGGTATGTTGCAAGTGGTACGTTCCAAGATATTCCTTTATGTAAATTAGTCAAGATATTAAAAGTTGTGTCCTTGGGGTTAGATTGGATTTTAGGATTATCTTAGGATTTATATCAAGAAATGGATTTTAGAAAATTTTAATGTTTGTAAGACTGGGTTGGATTCAAAAAATTATAACAAAAAATCACTACACACCCTATGTGAACCACTACAACACTTACAAGTTGCTTCATATTTGGAAACCCTTTGGCTCTCTATATTGCATTCTAATTGGTTTCTTGTTTCTTGTTAATACACATCATGTCTCCATCCCGATACTCCATGTTATAACCTTAATTTTGCTCATAAGCAACATTTTAGCAAAATGTGAAGAAGTGTCATCAATTTGCAAAAGCAAAATAAAATTATTACGTCATGGCTACTTTACTCACCTTATTTAGCTAAATAAAACCTTATAGAAATTATTGTTTATCCAATTGTGCATTTGTCACTATGTTGCACCCACTGTATTGTGTAGGTTATCCTTTTATATAACTTGTGTAATTCCTGTAAGCATGTGAAATTCATCCTTTCTAGGTGCATTGAAGACTCATAGCCCTAGTCTAGACAACTTTATGAGGGAGCACAAGATGAATTCAAGCCCCTAATTCATCAATGAAAAGTACGTTGGCTTCCCAAGTGTCCCCATAAAGCATTGGGATCCTACTTTCAAATGAGGAGCATTCACATTAGAACGAGTTCTTCATTGGAGCTCATAATTTTCCTATAAATGAAAGCCATGGGGTAGCATTTGAAAAAGTGAGAAGAGTTGCAAGGTTATGATACAACAAGGCACATGGTGATCATAAGTCTAACGTGTTTATCTATATCATTAATTGCCTTCATGCTTTCTTGAGATCCTTCCTCGTGAAAGAGATAATTGTTCTTCATTCACCATTGTCAGAGAGATATTTCAAGAAAGAAAACCACCCATCCCAAGGAGATTGTTGGCTACCACTTGCTTCCAACCACTCTTACCAACTCACATTCTAGTTAGAACAAAGGGATTTTTCCTCATCAATGCAACAAAATCCTCAATACATATCAGTTACTCCATTTGGGTTTGGATTCATTTAAATATTACTTTTTAGGTTGTTTTGAGCTTCTATGTAATCTCCTATGGCTTGCAAGGTCAAAAACTAGTTAGTATCTTTACGCAAAAAAATTGAAGATGATTCAAGCTTCTTAAAATGTTATTTTTGTCAGTTGAATGTCTTGCATGATTGCTTATGTTTGAGGCATGCAAAATAAGACATGTTATCCTTCAATACCCGTAAATACCTTTCCTTTCCACCGAACAGTCATGTTAAAGTTTCTTGAAGTTGGGTCCAATACCTCCCCACTCAATTGTGTGAAGTACCATCAATATCCACTATACATTTTCTTGTGGCTGGGTCCAATACCCCCCATGCAATTGTGCCAAGTACCACCATATAGTCATGCCATTTATCCCATGGGTGTCTCTTCAGTTACTTTGTGGTATTTACACGATTTTCAATCAAACAACCCATGCAAGAGAACCAAAAAAAAATTGGCCATTTTTTTCAATGATTTCACTCAATTTTGGGGGCAACTTTGGTTCTTCAAGAACTATAGGTTGTTTCTCATATTCCTATTTCATTTTATCATACATGCTTAGTAATTAAATCACATAGAGGATAGGGTGAGAATCAAAATTTCTCACACTACACTATGTGGATTGTTGGCTTTCTTCCTTCTCTCTGTCCCTAGACCCAGGTTCAACCCCTTTTTGGCTAGCACAAAAAAGCCCAAGATATCATCTCGACGGAGCGAAGCTCAACCAGCAGCACCTGCGATGCAGATGTTGTCTCACCCGAGATATCTCAGTTTTATGGGTAACTTCCAAAACCATGTTTTCGGAGTTTGTGTGGGAGGGTGTTTTAGTACCTTGGCTCTGCGGCAAGGTTTTCCCAGCGAATACTGGGAAGGTGGGTTACTGGTTCGCACGGTACTTCAACGCTAAAGTATGATCCAACCCTTATTGTAATTCACATAAACAACCAGTGAACAGACGGCTTAAGCATGTTCAATATTACTATATCACGGCGGTCATGCATTTATCCAATTGCAACATAGTAATCAATCAATCATTTAACACAGTAATTATGCATCTAACTAAGCTACTCAACATTCACACATATACACAGCATATAACATGGAAACCCATCCGGGAAAAAACCACAAGGTGCTCTTCATCTGGCATTGGCATGAGTAAATAGATGCGCCTTTTGTCTGCACACAAAGCTGCATACTCTGTTCAAGATCTTCTCTTCTACCTTTACATACTTTTCCTCCCTCTCATGCTCTTTGATCATATCTCTTTCTCGCTCTACTCTACTCCTACTAGTGATCCGCACACAGCCTGGACCAACTCGACCTTCTTTACCTGTCTGCGCACTCAGCTGCAGAACCACTACTCTGATGCACTCTACGATCCAGAGTCATTAACCAAAAACTATCTATCCCAGGTCTAGCTCAAGCGTCTTTTCCAAGAGTCTAGAGATTACTCAAAATTGTTGTATTAGCTAATCAACTCAAAACCATCTTACCCATTTACAGCTTGGTTTCCTTCATTTATAGCCCTATTACAGACTCGATACAGATCCCATACATGCTTATTACAAACTCAATATTGACTCGATACAGACTCTAATATACTCAGCTTCAGTCTCTATCCCAAACAACTTATTATCTTCAGCCAACAGACTGTCTTTCCTATTCTAGCAATACATAACAAAAAGGCACTATTGGCCTGACTTACAAAGATTCCTTTACACGTGTGGTTTTTGTCGGCTCCATCCGAGCTGGTATCCACTATCATTAAGGACTATCGCTTTCTCAATGTTATGCCTTACTTTCATGTTCCTATCGTTACGCTTCTTCACATGCATGCTTCTGTGAATATTTTTTCATGTGATCTCGTATCTTGCTCTGTCCTTATGTCATAGCTTACTAATCTGGCGCAACTTCCTCGTCCTGTGCCTTCTCCTTGTCTTATTCTTAACTTTCCTTCTTTTGTCGCAACATTCTTCCCTTTCCTTTGATGATGATTCCTCTATCGTAGCTCATTCTTGTTCTCCTTTACAATCTTCTTCTATACTTAGGCAGAATTCTACATGAATCCTGCCCTTCTGTCTCGAGGCCCAACAGGCCCCCAACACTCACCTGTGGCTTGTCTCGAGCCACACGAGTTATTCCTCCATGGCATGGCTTGCGTTGATTTTGATTTGAAAATCCTCCATGATTTTCAGTAACTTCTTTGTTTATGCATGCACTTCCTCCTATGTTTTCTTCATGTGCTCCACTATGTCGAAACTGACATGTTCCAGCATGTCTCTTTCTATCAAGGTCGCGACCTTGCGCACCTTCTGATGCACAAGTTGAATTAGCCCTATGAATCTTTATGCTTCTACTTGCAATTCCTCTATCTTTTCCTCGCGATGTTTCTGTTGTGCACACAACGCTATGGTTTGCTGCTATAGTCTACACACTTTTGTTGTCTTGAGTTTCTTCTGCTACAAGGGCAGTTGCTTCATCTCATTTCATATCTGCGTGATATTTTCTTCCACCGCGGCGAGCTCATTTGCAATCTTATGTGAGTGCTCGTCTTCTAGTAAAGCTTCCCAAGTCTGGAAGACTTGGTCGGCAGCCTTAGCACATGCTTGCTCTGCTTTCTCCCTTATTTTCGTAGCCTGAGTGGCTGCAACACGTCTGCTCTCCAGCACTTCAAGTGGTGTGCTAGGAATCCTTTGTTCTTCTAACTCTGTCACTTTTTTCTTAAGGTCAGCTGCTATCTTTCCTAGCCTGAGGACCTTGTCTTTGGATGGCATATCATGTGATATTTCAACATCATCCAAATTCGAACAAACAACTTTAATGACATGTGTGAGCTTTTGCTTACTTACTTCCTCTTTCCTTGCTTCTTGTGTGGTTCTTTTCATTTTGGCCTTAAGTTTGCTGATAGTATTTGTTGAGTGTTTCACTTACTTTTCAAAGGTATTTCCCCGTACCTGAATCTATGTGGTCGTTGCTTTCTGTAAAGCATGCACATCCTTCAATTGTATTTTGGAAAAATCTAAAAGGATCGGGCTAGTAGTGCTTCCCACCGTGCTGGGGTCCAGGTTTTCTAACTCCAACACTTCTTTCCTTAGCTATACTTTGTTGGGGTGATCTTCTCTGGGTCGCAGGGTTTCCTGTGCTTCCGACGAGCCATGTGCATCATGCGGCGGACACTCTACTGCAATTTTTATTACTTTGATTGTTCTTCCAAAATCATTCAACCTATATTTGATGGTAGCAGTGAATTGATTTTGTTGTCGTCCAAGGTCGTCGAACTGTGTTTGCGCATTTTTTTGTAAGGTTTCTTCTAAGGCTGTAACTTTGTCGTCATCCATACGAGTAGTATTGACTTCTTTATTATCATTTCATCTCTTACGCAGAGGACCTCTTTGTACTTCCTCGTTCTGTGCATCGTTCTGTTGGTGATCTAGCGGTGACTCATTATGAGGCTGATTGGGATGAGCTTGTCTTGGCATTGATGCATTTGCTTGTTGGGTATTCTTTTCTCCAAAAGGTGGTGCTCTCTCATGCTAACATTCTTCTAGCAAATCATTGATAATGATCTCTAGATCTTCCTCCGTAAGCATAAATTGTGTTGGTAACCATTGTCCTCGAGGGTCTTGACGTGGTTGGATGTATACATTGTACATGGTGGGGTACTAACTGAAAATTAACAATATGTTGAAATCTGATCCTGGTATTTGCACTAAGGCTTACCTACTGCTTTGTTAGTTTTTCAACATTAAGCTAGCATTATTAGGATCTTTAACTGAGAGAATAACAAGCACAATAATCAAACACAAGAGACAATGAACATAATTTTTTTCCTTGGGGAAACCATAAATGGAGAAAACCCCGCAACTTCCTTAGAGATAGAATCAGCACCAAAATAGAAAATCCCAAAATAGTAAGTGATCTCCCGACAGCAGTAACCTTCTTCTTATCTAGCCCCAGTGTCTTCTCCTTCCTCAACTATGCGCTACACTTGAGTGTGTATGAGATGTGTGCTAAATAGAGAAGTCACCTCTCTATTTATACTGCTTCCTGGCATGACTAAAACCCTATTAGAGCCGACTTCACTAAGTGAGACTAATAACCCCAGTGCCCCGGAACTGTGGGGACTTTAACCCTTAGACAATAGGAGGGTTACCCACAATGACTTGACATGACTTGTTTACATTATAGATCCTCCCGATCGGAACATTGGGGCATGACAACATGACTCAATTACATAATAGATACATCCCGGAATAAACATCGGGTTACAAGACATAAGATACATAGATGAATACATTCCGAGTTACAAATACATCAACACTCCCTCTTAACTAGGAAAGTATTCTTTCGACACAATTTTCAGCACTGGTCTTCTTCTCTGCATCAACTGGATCATCTCGTCATCTTCATCTTCAAGTCTTCTTAGTCTTCAAGTCTTCTTCGTCTTCAAGTATTTTTTCGTCTTCGAGTCTTCTTTGTCTTCAAGTCATTTTCTTCTTCAAGTCTTCTTCATCACGGGATTTGCATCATCATGACTACTGGATCATCATCACATCTGGATCATCACTCGATCCAGATCATCATCAAGTCTGGATCATCACTTGATCTAGATCATCATCACAACTGGATCGTTACTTGATCTGGATCATCATCAAGTCTGGATCATCACATCTGTATCATCATCAAGTTTGGATCGTCATGCTATCTCAGAATGGTGCAATCTCGATTCTTCTCGTCACAGGAAGTTCTACAGAGTCAATCCTATAGGCCTACCCTTCATGTAGGTCTTCATCAGTGCTTATATATGATAGTTAACTTATAATGGCCTGCCCAGCTCTTACATCTGACCTCATCCTGTCAGAAAGGTACACCCAACACTCACATCTGACCTCATCCTGTCAGAAAGGCCCAGCACTAACATCTGACCATGTGTAAACACATCGCACCAGAATGGCTCATCACTTATATCCAACCATGTGCAAGCACATCGCATCGGAAAGGCTCTGCACTTACATCCGACCATGTCTGAGGACATTGCATCGGAAAGGCTCACCACTTACAGTCGACCATGCTCGAAAGCACCACATTGAAAGGGCTCAGCACTTACAATCGACCATGCTTGCATCGAATCGAAAGGGATCTGCACTTATATCCGAGCATGCTCGAAAGCACCACATCTGAAGGGAATGCACTCACATATGATCATGGAGGAACTGATCCTACCATCGCATCAGAATGGCCCCCAGTCCCAGACTGAGCTACCTGGTAACTGACCAGGTGCCTCCATTCCTAGAATGGCAGTTACCCTTACATCTGACCTACTCATCAGAATGGCCAACACTCACATCTGACATGGGAGGAACCTAATCCTTTAGCCATGACAGAATGGTTCAGCCCTTACATCTGATCAAGTGGGAACACATCCCTCTCTCAAATCAGAATGGATTCAGTCCTAGACTGAGTTTTCCTGGTAACTGACCAGGCACCTCCATTTCTAGAATGGCAACAACACTCATATCTGGTCACTTAGGAACCAATCCTATAGTCGCATCAGAATGGCTCAACACTCATATCTAACATGTAAAGAACCAAATCCTCTCACCATGATAGAATGGCTCAGCCCTTACATCTGACCATGGAAGGAACTTAATCCTCTCCCATGTCAGAATGGCTCACGGACTCATCACTTCCCTTTGGAGGGAACATCGATATGGAGAACACCAAGCTTCTCCCTGAAGTACTCAAACTTCACCCTAGCCAATGGCTTCATCAATACATCAGCTATCTGATCATCCGTCGCAACATACTGGAGCTTCACTACTCCCCTCTACACCATATCCCTGATATAGTGATACTTGATCTCGATATGCTTTGACTTGTCATGGAACACTGGATTCTCTGACAACTTCACACAACTCTGGTTGTCACAATGTATACAAGTAGCATCCAATTGGAGATCAAATAAATCAGACAGTAGCTTCCTCAGCCATACTGCCTCACAACTAGCTAAACAAGCTGCAACATACTCTGCTTCAGCTGTACTCAGTGCCACACAGGATTGCTTCCTGCTAAACCAAGAGATCACACCTAATCCCATACTAAAGTAATATCCTGAAGTACTCTTCTTATCAATGGCACTGCCTGCCCAATCTGAATCAACATAACCCTCTAGGTTAATCTTCTAATTTGACTCATACTTGAGCCAATAATCAACTGTACCCCTCAGGTACCTCAGAATATGCTTTGCAGCAATCAAGTGAACATTTCTTGGATCTGTCAAGAACTGGCTCAAGGTGTTCACAACAAAGAAAATGTCTGGTCTCGTGTTCGTCAGGTACATCAAGGACCCAATCATCTGACGATACATCATAGCATCAACCGAATCTGATGAAGCATCGCTCAATAACTTCAGGTTTGATGCCATAGGTGTGGCCATGGCTTTGTAGTCCATCATCCCAAACCTCTTCAGGATCTCTACTGCATACTTCCCTTGTCCAAGGAAGATTCCATATGCACTCTGCCACACCTCCATGCCTAGGAAATAATGCATCATACCCAATTCCTTCATTTCGAACTCGGCATCAAGCTTTCTCTTCATATCAACAATCAACCCATCCATGCTTGTCACAAACAGATCATCTACATATAGTAGGAGCATCACTGGGTTTCCATCTTCAACCTTGTAGTCTAGGTTGGAATCTGCTTTACTCCTGGTAAAGCCCAAACTGGATAGAAAGCTGTCAATTCTTCCATACCAATTCCTAGGTGCCTGTTTCAAACCGTACATGGCTTTCTTCAATCTGCACACATGAGACTCCCTGTCATGTGTCTCAAAATTGAGTGGTTGTTCTAAATACACTTCCTCTTCCACTACACGATTCAAGAAGGCAGTCTTGACATCCATCTGGTGTATCTTCCATTTCACCACTGCAGCCAGAGCTAGTACTGATCTGATGGAAGTGTATCTGGCTACAGGTGCAAAGGTTTCTTCATAATCTATTCCTTCTTTCTAAGAGAAACCCCGAGCCACAAATCTTGCTTTATATTTTTCAATGCTACCGTTTGCAGCATGCTTGATCTTGTAGATCCATTTGGAAGTCACAAATGACTTCCCTTCTGGTCTTGGGACAACATCCCAAACATCATTCTTCATGATCGATTGATATTCTTCGATCATAGCATCCTTCCATTCTTTTTGTTCTGCCGCTTCTTCATAACTGGAAGGTTCTTTATCAATGAAATCACATAGTAAAGCTACATACCCGAAGCAGGATCTGGTCCTCTTTCTTTCTCTGTGATTCTCTTCTGGAGCCCCATATCTTTCTGCACCTTGGATAATTTCACGTAACCAAGCAGGTTTCCTCTTATGAGGATTCTTCTCCGGAGGTGGATCTACAGGTCTTTGTGGTTTTTCAAATTCTCTATCTTCTTCTTGAGTTTCTTTGTTCATGGTTGTATCATGAATTCTGGGTGCTTCTGCTTCTTCAGGTTCTTCAGCAGGTCTCTTTCTGGATTTGTTGTAAGTTGTGTCTTCATCAAATTCCACATCCCTGCTGATGTCAATCTTCTTGTATCCTGGGAAATAGATTATGTAAGCCTTCGAGCTATCAGAGTATCCCACAAATATACCCTTCTTTCCTGAAGGATCTAATTTTGTTCTCTTCTCTTTTGGAATGTGTATGTACACAGGACAGATAAATATTCTGAGATGGATGACTTATGGTTTCTTGCCGAAGAAGACTTCTTCAGGAGTCTTGTTCTCGAGTACTCTATGTGGAGTATGTATCTGTACATACACCACTATTCTAGCAGCTTCCGCCCAAAGATGAATAGGAAGATATTGATCATGAAGCATAGCTCTTGCAGCTTCCATGATAGTTCTGTTCTTCTATTCTGCAATCCCATTCTGTTGTGGATTATAAGGAGTGGACAACTCCCTCTTAATCCCTGATTCTTTACATAGCTCTTTGAATTCATTTGAATTGAATTCTCCGCCATTATCTGATCAAAAAATCTTGATCTTCTTTTCAGTGTGATTCTCGATCAAGGCTCTGAATTCCTTGAACTTGCTAAGTACTTCGTCTTTGTTCTTCATGAAGTAAACCCATGTCTTCCTAGAAAATTCATCAATAAAAGAAACATAATATGCATACCCACTTAGTGAGCTTGATGACATAGGACCGCATACATCGGAGTGGATGATTTCCAAGATTCATTTTGCTTTTCTTTCGCTACTTGGAAATGTCTTCTTTGTGTTCTTTCCTTTCGCACATCCTTTGCAGACCCCATCATGTTTTGCTTGTATTTCTGGAAGACCTTCAACAGCTTTGCTTGCAAGAGGTAGTGCTCTATAATGCACATGTGCAAGCCTTTTATGCCATAGTTCATTTGGCTCTACTGTGTCATGGATCAAGGCTTGTTCTGGATGGCCCTTCAATTTGTACAAACCTCCTTGTTCACTAATCACTATTGCATCATCAATAGTATTTTCTTTTGGCCACATGATGACTTGACCATCTATGAATGCAACCCTAATTCCTTTTGCATCTAATGCTGATATGGAGAGAAGGTTCTTCTTGAGTCCTGGCACAAACAAAACTTCCTTCATTGTTATAGACTTTCTAGAGTCTAGCTTATGGGAAGATTCCCCACTACCTTTTATTGGATATTGGTAGTCATCTCCTAGCTTCACCTTGTGAGGTGATTCATGTTCTGAAAGTTTCACAAAGGATTCCTTGAATCTAGTCGTATGTTTGGAAGCCCCACTATCTATAAGCCAATCATCACTTCCATGAGTAATGTTTCCCGTGAGAGCGGAGATCAAAACATATTCATCCTCGCTTGAAGAATCTTCACTTTCATATCTGGTTCTCTTTGATGAAGGTTCATCATCCTCTGTAGCATGAGCATGATGTCTTCTTTTGTTTCCCTTCTTCTTGTGAGAGATACTTTTATTCTTAGGACAATCTCTAGCAAATTGTCCTCTTTCATCACATGTATAGCTAATGTATTTAGACTTATCTCTAGGCTTTCTAGAGTTATTCCTATGGTGATAGTACTTACTTTTGTGATGGATGGATTTGGGTTTCTTGGATTGTACTGTGAGAGCTTGATCTTCACTTCCCATCTTCTCTTCTCGAGCTGCTATCTGAGCTTCTTCTTGAGAACATTCTTCCCACAGTCTGCTGAACTTGACTGACTTCTTTCTAGCACAAATCCCTTAAATGAAAGAGTCCCATGTCCTAGGGAGACCATTCAAGGTGGTCATCACAATTTCTGTATTCTCCACTTCTTCATCTACTGCTTCCAATTGTTCATTGATCTGAGAAACCCTTGTGAAGTAAGACTGGATGGTCTTTGCATTCTGGATCTTCACATTCTTCAGTTGATTCCTCAGATTCATCTTCCATTTTATGTTCTTCCCTTCAAACAATTTGGTTAGGGCATCAAACATAGCTTTAGGTGTCTTGAGAGAGGAAACCTGTGGGATAAGGTGATCCTTGATAGAATCAGCAATGATCCTCTTTGCCATAACCCACTTATTCTTATGCAAGGCCTTAGCCTCATCTCCCTCTGGAACTGGAACCTCCTCATGGATGTAGGAGTCCAACTCATTCTCTTCCAGGACCAGGGAGATCCTATACTTCCAGGCTCGAAAGTTATCAGCTCCCTCAAGATTTTCATCAAGATTGGTATGATGAGACATCTTAACTGAGAACCTCAAATGGAAATACAAAAGATTTAGATCTTACCAGGTCAAGATGTCGGATATGGATTTGGAGCTGAAAATCCTGCAGTGCTGGATCAAGAGCAAATTAGGGTTTTGCTTTTCCGTAGTTTTGTCCAACCAATTGCTTTGAAATTGATCCCTAATTTCAATTTTGGGGAGGAGATCAATCCAGGCCTGGGCTCACTGAAAAATTCCTCTTTTGTGAAAAGCCCTAATTTTTGGCAGTAGGGTTAGGTCCAAAACTGAAAAACCTCAGAATTGGATTCTGCTTCGACAAAAATATGCGCCCTAAGGAGGATAGTTATTCCACGTTAATTTTGCTGAAAATCTGTGGAGGAAGATCCACAAACTAGGAAGCCCTAGTTCCCGCAGCTGCACAGTGTTTTCTTCTCAGGTTAGCTCTGATTCCATGTTATTTTTCAACATTAAGCTAGCATTATTAGGATCTTTAACTAAGAGAATAACAAGCACATCAATCAAACATAAGAGACAATGAACATAGTGTTTTTCCTCGGGGAAACCGTAAATGGAGAAAACCCCACAACTTCCTTAGAGATAGAATCAACACCAAAATAGAAAAGCCCAAAACAGTAAGTGATCTCCCGACAGCAGTAACCTTCTTCTTATCTAGCCCCAGTGTCTTCTCCTTCCTCAAAGGTTTCTACTGGGTCCTCCCCAGCTCTCGGCAGTCCTGTGATTGCTGAGATGAGATCAACATCAATCAAGTGTGGCTTTTCTAACCAAAGGAAACCTGTGTGAAAGACTACCAACAATTGTTTTACATAAATATCTACCTCTTTGGTCTGGTCCAAGTGTGGCATGAAGAGAAGTGACAGGAGCCCCGACTGTGCTATTCCACTTTCCCATTGCATTGGAACAAACTGATTTGGTAAGTCCAACGTATCTCGGACCAGCTTCATATAGTTCTTCCTATCAAGGTCCCGAAATTTACTAGTATCTGAATCTTGGAAGAGCAGTTTTTCCAGCTGAGGCAACATATCTCGTGGTACTTTCATATCCTTCAGTTTTTTAGGTGCTACCAGTGTAGCATGGACTTTGGCAGGGATGGTAACCAATGGCGCATCCATCCTTCTTAGTGGAATGTAAGTCGGCAATAGAATCCTGGTTTCAAATTCCTCTTGTTCTTCCTAAGACGATGGTGTTGCTGGAGCTTTCTCGTTCCTTGACTTCTTCATCTGTTGCTTCCCTTTAGGTTCTGGTGGCAATTTTTGTTCCTGCATTCTGCATTTTTCTGAAGACTGAGGTCGAACCTGGCTCACAGTTGGTCGAGGTTAGTTCCTTGGGGTTTTATGTCCCGTATCGCGCTACATGGGAGTAGTAGATACAAGTCTCACAAGTGAGTTAACACTGACTATCGTAACAGAGACGAACTGGTTTCAGTTCATCGAGTTACCTTCAATACTCGCTCCTTCTGGTTCTAGACACATTGATTCCAGATATGGTAACGATGCATATTATTAAATAACGGCTTCTTGACAGTTTCCCTTCACACGAGCATTCTGTACTTAGCAAGTACTCCCTTTTTTAAACGGTTTGGGGTGGCAGCGTGGGATATTTAAGGAAAAAATTTCGGCACACCGTCACTTAGTTTCCATTTAGAAAGATGGTTATTGTTATTTATGATGGACATTAATCCAAGGTATGTCATTCAAATCTATGGATATTTCCAAATTAATGACTGACAAATACGTTGTCAATACTTTACTTAATTATTGTTCCAATCATGATATCAATTTATGATAGGGTCATTTCATTTGAATTTTATGCTTTTCCTCTGAGTTCTCCCCTTCTGTTGGTGCACTGCTTGCGACTTGTTTCTCTTTTTCACAATGTTATGTATAACATCTTTCCGCCTTGCTATGTCTTATTTTTAAGTCATTCCTAAGAGGGTCTCATTTAATTTCATACGTGAGATCTCTTTCCACTTCGCACATTCCTTCTGACACATGGAGATTATGGCGGATGGGTCACTATCACTAAAATCCTTCATCATATTATACCACGCCTTGTAGTTATGCTGCATTGATGGAAGTTTGTGTCCACAACAAGTATATCTTCAAAGATCTTTTCCTTGATGACTTGTAACGCGACATCCACCATTGGGTGTTCACTTTCAATTTGGAACATCTGGGTAAAACTTACAGCTAAGCTTTCCAATTCAATGGTTGCACATCGCAAATCTTCTGAGGTGTACCAACTTCTTAGCACCATTTCCAAAGTGTGGATGAATCGATGAACCCATTCTTGTCGTGGATATTCTTTCCAAATCCCACAACAGTGCTCAATATGTTTTCTAGGATCTGTCAATCATTTGTATTTTTTATTAGAATAACCAATCTCTTCTCCAAGTATGATCTCCATTAGTCTCCTACATTATGGCTATTCAGAGATAGATTGTTTATGTGTACCCCACCATCTAGCGGGCGTAGCTTTCAGCACATAGTCCAAAGCGGACAATTGTTGTGATTATGTTACCTTTTCTTCAAATTCTTCCAAAAAGGATCCAAGGTTAGGAAATCCTTCATACATAGACATCGCACTTGCTTCAGCTACTACCCTACTAATAACTCTTGTGATTCTCGCACATACGTGCATGGAAAATTCATGCAGCTTGTTCTTCCAATTTTCCATAGCATCGCCTGAGTCGGAGGTGCATGAGCTTACACTCTATCAAATTAAGTTTCCATCAGCTATTGGGGTAATATATTCTTCTTTCGAAGACATGATGTAGTACAACTGGTCCAGATAATTGCCTCTCCCTTCGCTATGCACAAGCTTGACGTATTATTGTCCTTCAAGCGGATCAATTGGTGCAACCACTCTTATTTCAGAATCTTCGAAAGAAAAGATCCTTTTCTTGAAGTTTATAATAGTGTGCTTGTCTATTGACCAATCAATTCCTAGAAGCGCAAAATATGGGTTTGTGTCATCAACAATGTCAATAACTTTGAAGTCAACATATGTTCTTAAGCCTTCGACTTCCACAGGTAATTGGGATAGTCTACCGATTGGTAGAACCTTCGACTAGTTTGCAAGCCTTAGCTGAATAGGAGACTAGTCTAGTCATGGATTATTCATTATCTCCCATGTCTTTCTTGTCAATATATTGACATTTGAGCCCAATTCTAGTATGATATAATCCATATCATAATCTCCTATCTGCGCAAGCATTCACAATTCTTGACCTGTCTTTAGTTTTCTCCCAATATGATTGACTCTTTTTTCAGGTCGCAGGTCTTTTGTGGTTTCTTCTATGAGTGTTGTAAATTCTGTGACAACATCTTTATCATGGATTAGCTCTAAACAACTTTTGAAAAAATCTTTAACCTTACTAACCTTTTTCATGGGAGGCCTCCTGATTAGTTGTTCAAATAGTTCGGGCATAGCTCTAACTTATCCAGATGTTGATGGTTGATTGGGATCGACAAAGTCTTGTCACACGTCCAAGAAAATTTCTTTCTCTTGTTGGACACTTAGCAGAGCTTTCTTTTGTGTCGCAGGTCACACCTGCGAATGTCCTTACGTTGTATTTTGGTCTACTCCTGTCGCAACACCTCCTCTTTGTTGAATTATTGTAACTTCAAAGTGTATTGTACCCCGATATTCCTATCGAAAGAATCATTTGTATTTCATTATGCCCCAATGTTCCTATCGGGAGAATTACTAAGAGTCATGAGGAAATCCCCTCCATTGTAAGTCGGGTCATTAGCACCCTAATTAATATAATATTAAGTTGTTTAAGTCTTCCTAGAGAATTCGGCCCAGTTAGTTTTAATTGGGCCGACTTGGTTGAGTGAAATGTCAAGTGAACTGAAGAATATAAATAAAGGTGAGGTGCTCCTCATTTGAACACACTCACACTCACTTGTGTAGCGCATAAGAGAGAGAGAGAGAGTTGTAGCTATAAAGAGGAGAAAGATTAGTTTGGGGTTTTATCTTTTATCTTTTGATGATCTATAGTGAGGAAGCTTTTGCTGGGATTTTCCCATTAGGGTTTTCCTAGGGTAAACCTTTGTTGATCTTGTGATACTGTTTCTTTCAGTGATCTCGTCTATATGCTTTTGTTATGAAATTGAAATTAAATGCTGATAATCTAGCTTAGCATATGGAATCTTAACATGATATCAGAGCTAACCTGTATACGATAGCTTTCACAAGGTGACACTACAATATTTGAACCTGAAATTTGACGACAGAATGTGACATTTCGCACGGATGTGTTGGACAAAAATCAATCTACAGAATGCCAACAACAAAATATTTTTATCTCTGTCGATTATCTGACACTTGAGTGTCGGAATTTCGACTCTTGTAGTGGCGGTTATCCGACACTTCCGTTCTGGATAAGCGTTGGATTTCTGACTCGTGTAGTGGCGGTTATTAGACACTTCCCTGTTGGATCTTCGATGTCTATGAACCAAACACAAGTTGGATATCCGACCCATAAGAGTCGGATATCCAACGGTCCATATAGAATTTTTTTATAAGGTTTACATGATTTTAAATTTTATGGTCCCATACTTTCAATGGTAACTATGTTCAAGGCGATGAATATCCGACGCATGGCCATTATAAATATAAATTTATTTAAACATTTGGACATGTTTGTTGTGGAAGCGACAGACGATGCGAAAACTATTTGTTCCTCGATGGACGTTTTCAAGAATAGTTTTATTCTTCAACGGGCAGTTGTGGGAATTTTTTTTTCATCGATAGACAGTTTGCCGGGAATTTTTTATTCTTAGACTTCTCTCCGTTTGACAAAAACTTGATGCATGGTTGATGCATGGAACTTGAATTTTTAAGACAACCGATTATATTCATTAAAGAATTTTATGACAAAATGTCAAATAGATTAAATATTCCGGATCCAAACAAATACAACCGACAATTGCTTGCTAGACTATGGGATGCAGCGAAACGAAGGGGTGATGGAAAATGTTATTGTCCATGTACTCAATGTATGGGATTTAAGAGGAGAAGAATATTGATCTCAACAGCCACAAAACATTGCAGGGAACATGGACACGCTGAGGGGGGGAACGAATATCGTCCATTTGTAGGTTTAGCATTATAAACATTATTATATTCATTTTTTTGGCAATTGTATGTATTTTTTTTTCATATATTAATGTATATCTATTGATGTTTCCATGTATTTATATTAAAGGAAAGACACCCTATAGCATGCCATCCAGAGGAAGTTCTTTTAGAACAAGTTCAGGATCAGGATCATGGAGTGTGTATGTTTAATGGAGAACAAGTGAATGATCATATTGAACAAGATGATCATGCCGATAATGTAATTGAAGATGATGGTACAAATACATTGATCCATGATTCATTTAACATTAGAATGGATGACAATGATGTTGATAATGAAAATGATGATGACTTTGATGATGTTCACGATATACCTCTTCTCGATAAGACATATGAAATCCTTTATGAAGGCTCCAAAACAAATCTTCTCTCTACTATATTGTTGATAATGAACTTGAAGGTTATGAATGGTCTTTCAAACGTTGCAATCACACGTATGCTAAGGTATCTAAAATAATCCATCACATATATAGGATCGTGATAAATTTTATTTGCATTCCTCTAATAATTGTATTGTTAACTCATTATTGATCATCGTACGGATGAAGCGTGTTTCATTAATATTATTTATTTATTACATTAACAATTTTTTTCTTTTTTTTGTAGCTTGATAGCTGATTTTTTGTAGCTTGGTAGCTTGATAGCTGATAGCTAATTTACACGGCGTGGCCTATTTTTGTTATCAACAATAACATTCCTCCATGATTGTCAATAAAGAGGGAGCACATAATGTTGTCGATGATTATTCCAGGTTTTATTGACGAAAACTTTTATTTATTTATAATGTAGTTGTGGCATCTCATTTGTCCTAATATGTATCTTAATTTCATATATATATATTATTTTACTCTTCTACATGGTTTATATATCTTAATGGTTCTCATAATGATATATTTTATATGTTATTCAAATTATGAATTAGGTAAGTTCCAAGTCAAAGATATGAATGTATACATCGAACCTCTTATAGATGAGCTACTAAAGTTATGGAATGCCATAACTATGTATGACGTATCTAGACCAATACGACAAAGGAAATTTCAATTCCATGCAATGGTTGTATGGACAATACACGATGCCCCTGGGTTAACTTCATTTTGTGGTTTGTAATTTTAAGTTCCACTTTAATTGCATTTAATGATATGGAGTAGTTAGAATATTTTATAAATGAACATATTTGACATAGATATTCCATATGTAAATATTGTAGGTCTTCAGACAAAGGGTAAATTTGCATGTCCAGTTTGTGGTCCTAAGATAAAATATCGATGTTCAAAAAGCTTAAGAAAGGAGGTGTTTGATGAGTATAGGCATTTCCTCTCTAAGAATCACAGGTATAGAACAACTGAAATAAATATTTTCAATGGGAAGTAGGAGATTGCATTAAAACCACGGAGAATGACACCTCACCTTTGGAATATGCAATACAATAGAAATAGTCATCATGGTACGTATGGATCATCGTATATGAATTTTTATGTATTTTAATTTTTATTGTGAGTTGTTTGTTGTAGTGGCCATATTTGATTTATGATGTAATTTATTAATTATAAACTAATATTCATGATGTCCATCGTGATCATGAAGGAATTAATGGTCTTCCAAGAGGAATGAAAAGTTATCCTATTCAATTCAGCAGGTTGCCCTACTATGAGCACCTACAAATTGCTCATTTGTTTGATAAAATGCATATTGGAAAGAATGTTACTGAAACCTTATGGCGACTACTAGAGCTAAGGAGGGAGAAAGATAAAGTTGTGAAAGTGTGCAAAGACATTCAAGAAAGAAACCATGCAATGAAAGACGTCATCCAATTTCATACCAACGGAGAACAAGTTAATATAAACTCAATTCCATGGATGTTTACGGAGCAAGAAAGCAATGTTATCAAAGAAGTAATGCGGAAAATTAAATTTCCCACCGGTTTTTGTGCAAACTTGAAGAATATCATAACAAAAAAAGGTGATTTTGCGGGGGTCAAAACACATGATTGGCATGTCTTCATCAAGGTAATTATTATTGTTATGTCCATATAAGTTTTTCTTGTTTGTGTACTCTTTTTTTAATAAATGGTGTGGTTTTTATATTGATACAGTATGTTCTACCTCTCTCTCTCCCGGATAACTTCGACAACAATGTCAAACAAGTTATATATAATTTTGGTAAATACATGAGGTAACCAACGATTACTTGCATGTGCTTAGTGTTTCTTTACTTGCATATATTGTAATTTAATGTTTTTTTTTGTTAAATATCGTTATTGGTTTGCATCACTTGTAGATGGTTGACATATAAAGAAATCCATAAAGAAGATATAAAGTATTGGAGGAGAGAAATTCCTCGTCTCATGTGTGAAATGCAGAAGCATCTACCATTGGCATTTTTCAATGCATAGGAACACTACCTCATACACCAAGTTGAGGAGATTGAGTTGTGTGGACCTATGCACTCAAGGTCCATGTGGATGGTTGAGAGGCACTTGAAATTTATGAAGGGTTTGGTGAGACAACTAGCACATCCGGAGGGTTCTATGATGGAAGGATATACGGTATACCAAAACATGTTGTATGTTAGTGAATATATTCCTATTTTAGCGTCAAAGCTCAATTTACGTCGCATTTGTGATCCAAACTCCAATAACAAATTTGAAGGGGAGCAACTAAAGGGGAAAGGTATATTGAGGAAGTTGAAAGGTAATTATTAGCTAGTGGATTTTTATTATATCCTTCATATTCTAATTGTATTTTCTAGTCATAATTGCTTCAATTAAGAGCATATACATCTTTGTTCAGGAGATTTACACCTTTCTTTGATTTTAATGGTAATTGTCATTAAACAGTTGGTCAAGAATGGGATGCAATTCATTTATACATCTCAAACAATCATGACTGGATGAAGGTATGGACTGAACGATGCGCACGATTGGGTCATGGAATATCATGGGAAGGTGTGGCTTCATTGGTAAAAGAAGCACAACGCAATGGAGATAACAATCTAACATAAAGGGAAATCGATTTGGCATATGGTGTAAAAGATAAAATGGCAAGTATATAATTAATCAAATATCCCTCTAAATCTTTTATTTTGCAAATTATTTATTGACGTACATGTTCTTTTTTTCCATGTATTGTTGCATAAGGACTGATTGGTTGTGTAATTTTTTCGTGTATTGCTTATTGCAGGTAAAACACCATAAGGCTATGGTCTGCAATGGATGTAGATATCGGATCAAAAAACTAGATGAAACAAAAAAAAACATCAGATTCTGGGGTTTAGGTTGTCTTTGAGGTTACCAATGTTTCATCTAGAACTGACAGACATCTAGAAGTCTCAAAAAATTGATACTATGGGTATTTGAAAGATATTATACAGTGTGACTTTAAATCCTTTAAGGTAGTTCTATTCGTTGTCAAATGGTACAGGTTACGATTGAAACAACGTGATTCCGATAGAACTATTATTGAACATGATAATGGATTTACCATGGTAAACACAAGGTTGTTTGAGACAAGAACAGATCCCTATGTTCTTCCAAGCCAATGTGAACAAGTATTTTACTCAAAGGTTCTAGGTAAAGCAGGCTGGTCATTTGTTGTGAGACATAGTCCAAGGGGAAGGCCGGTAAAGTATAACCTAGATGATGGCAATGAAGAGGGTTCTCTGGAAGAAGAATATGATGATGAAGAGCATGATCAACTTGAGTTAGCTGACGATGATGATCCAACAGAAGATGTCCAAGGAATAGTTGAATTAGATGATGTAGCAAACAATGCCATTGAATATTATTCCGACGATGACACGATGAGCGTAACTGATGATGATGACGATGATCATATGGCCAATCCTTACAATGTTGACGCAGATGATGATACAGATGGCGCATCATCTTCATCATTATTGTCTTCTTCATGATGATGATACTCATCATTAACATCATCATCATCATCATCATCATCATCATCATCATCATCATCGAGATCATTGTCATCGTCGACATCATCATTGTCATCATCATCATCATTGTCATCGTCTTCATCATCATCATAGTCATCATCATCATCATTGTCATCGTCTTCATCATCATCATAGTCATCATCATCATCATCATCATTGTCATCGTCGGCCTCAACATCATAATCATCACCATCATCATCAACATCATCATCATCAACTTCATCACCATCATCGTCATCATCATCATCATCATCATCACCATCATCATCACCATCGTCGTCGGCCTCAACATCATAATCATCACCATAATCATCATCAATTTCATCACCATCATCGTCATCATCATCATCATCATCACCACCATCATCATCTTCATCAAAATATACTCGTATTTATCAAAATATAAATATTACTCATATTTATCAAAAATATTACTATATAATAACATCATTGTCATCGTCGTCATCAACATCATCATCATCACCAACAACATCATCAACATCATCATCAGCATCAACAACATTATCATCATTGTCATCATCGACATGAACATCATAATCATAATCATCATAATAAAAATAAACATATAATAAAAATAAAAATAAAATATATATAATATATAATAAAAATAATAAAAATAAAAAACATATAACATATAACAATATATAATAACAAATCACAAGCGTATTTGGACATTGCCGCGACTCGTTTTGGATAGTTCAGTTCAATTTGGAGGTTCTTGTGAATTTGGGAGTAGGTCCGCTGGAGCACAGGGTTCAGCATTGGAGCTCACGGTTGATAATTGGAGGTCAAGGTTGAGAATTGGAACTCATCGTTGATAATTGCAGCTCACGCTTGAGAATTGGAGCTGACGGTACAAATTTGGAGCACATGGTTCATGTTTTGGAGTTCCAGTTTTGGATTTGGAGCTCATGGCTCAACAGGTAAACATCATGACCTCCTTTTTTTGGGCATGTTGTGACAATGGTTTTTGGGCATCCTGTGACAAGGGTTTTTGGGTGACAAGGGTTTTTTGTGCGCGTTGTGATGTTTGCTCCTTTGTGGGACAAGCTTGAATGTAGACAAACCCTTCCTCATTTAGTGGGTTATGAACTCGCTGTTCATAACAGACCTTCTTACCTTACAAATGAGAAACTAGTTGTTCGGGTCATGAAATTAGAATAGGGCTTCGCGCCTCACCCCCTCTCATATATGTGACTCACTATTATAGTGATCATTCATTTTGTAGCACATCTATAGCGCATAGGATAAAAGACAACTAAAACGCCCCGTTTTCTCGGGCGTATTTTTGATAAAACACGGTCAGATTTCTGCTGGAGAAAGGTTATTTTCACAATTTTACAATTTCTGAAATTGTATGTGATTATCTATGAGTAAATCCATGATTTTAAAATGACCCAAATCGCTGGAATTGTGATTTAACCACTTTAAATTTCGATTTAGACCAAAATTGATTTGTCGGATTCTGGCAAGTTGGGGGTGTTTTGGTTAGCGTTTATACTACTCCCATCTATAGATGTAATTACGTAATTTCTCTAGTTTTGCACAGACGGGCTTGATCAAAGAAGTACTTCGAAGAGACTGATTATCCGGACCTATCGAATGGTTAAAATAGAACTAGGAAATTGGGGCCCTTGACTACAACTAGTAAAACCCCTCTTAAGGTAAGGAAGGTCGGACTATCTTATGGGAATAATAAGGGAATAAAGACTTCCACAATGAGGAGGTCTTACTTCACAAGGAGGTATTAATTCACCAGACCAGTTCATCCTCATATTCAACCGGTAAGGTAAGATACTACAGGGAATAGAAGCCCTTGATCTTTTAGAAGTTAAGAGAAATAAGGGGTAGGGGTTGACTTTCATGTTTCCAGCTCAGGCAAGTCATAAGGCAGGAAAAGAAAGTAATAAATAAAGTAATAAGGGGGTGCCAATCACCCGCCCCACCATAGGGTACCCGTTTTGGCGGTGCCAATAAAGAGCAGGTCTTAAGGCATAGAGCGGTACCATATCTAGGGAACAACCTTGGATCAATAAAAGATGTACCATAGGGAACAGATCCTCTCAAAGCTAGGACCTTGAAAAACACACTAGTTCGGGTCCCAAAGTCCTGTTAATATCATCGTCAAACAAAAACTGTCCATGAGGACAGAGTTCAAGAACTCTGTCCAGATGAACTATATCTCACAAAAGATATGATTTAGGAATAAGTCCCTAGTTTTCAAGTGTGAACTAATTATTTTCCAACTATGAATTAATTATTTGAGATCATATTAGACTCCTTAAGGATATAGAGCCATTGTACTGGCTTATAATGAGTAATGGGTTTTAAATTTAAGTTATGAAAAACAATAATGAATCCAATAGCAATTTATTATAAAAGTAAAAGTATAGTATTTGGTTAGGAGATTTTTATTACTATATTCATAGTAATAAATTGTTTGTATTAAATCTATCAAAAGAAAGATGTGGATGGTGTCTTTAATAGTTGGGAAAATTATTTACATTTAATTATAATTTGTTTATAAGACTTATCATTATTCCATCGAGATGTTTCCTTTCAAGGTTGTGTATGTTAGGAATAGTTACAAAATAACATACATTACTGCGTTTCCAAAAATTTTGTAGCATTTTCCCCTATTTTACAATGCAGGCCCTACAAAAGTTTCACCTTCATAACTTTTGTAGAATTTTCGTTGTTTTTACACTGTTGGCACTGCAACAGTTATGAAAACTGCATTGTTTGTGCAAAAACTTGTATGGACGCTTTCAAACCTTTTCCAAGGCTCTAATACTAAAATTTAAGCATGTTATGGTCTAATTTCATCAAATTTATCTCTTGCCTCAGCAAGAAGTTTTAGATTACCTGCACTGACCTCATCTTTCAACATTTGCAACTCTTTCTTCATATTTTTTCGGCTGCACCTATGTGCCATCTTTCCTAGACTTCTGTACAAATCAAAAGGGATGTCTGAAAAATGTTTTTCCAATGAAATGTAACAACAATTTTAAGTGAAATTGATACTGTGTCAAATATTCCTTCACATGTAAAATAATTCCTTATGGCAAATAAAAGTTTCTCATATTTCTCTGACAGCCAAGCTTTGGGTATCCCATGAGTTAAATTTGATCCCTTGTGTTCTTCTTTAGAAAATCATCATAATTTATCAACTGAAACTTAGCGGAAGTAGTGGAAGTATGACCCTCTAATGAGATCCATAATTTACTTAGACAAATACTAATTGCATAATACATATCTATTAAAAAAAACTTTACATGAATAATAAGTTTAACTCTAATTATGAAATGTGTTAGTCAAGAAACTACTAGCGCTCGTAGCAATAACAATTGCAGACATGTAACAACAATAAAATAAACAATTTCAGGACTCCTGGTGAGTAACAACAACAATTTCAACAAGTAACAACAACAATATCAACAAGTAACAACACTAGTTTTAGCAAGTAATAACAACATTTTCAGCGAGTAGCAACAACAACATAGATTAGTTTAAAACTGCTAGTGAGTAACAGTAGCAGCAATGATTAGTTCGAAACTAATGCTTAATAAAAATATCCTAATACTATTATGGCAATTTATATAATATAAAATAACATATAATAAAAATAAAATACATATAATATAAAATAATAATAAAATACATATAATATATAATAATATATAATAAAAAATGACAAGTGTATTTGGACATTGTTGCGACTCGTTTCGTTTTGGGCAGTTCAGTTCAATTTGGAGATTTTTGTGAATTTGGGAGTAGGTCCGGTAGACATGGCAGACAACTCTATTGACCCGTGGCAGCAAGAGCTCAACATCTTCTCCTCACAAAAAATTACCGGTATACCATCCCCGGACACAGTGCAAAACACGCTGGAAAATTAGACAGTTGGAATTGAGAGTAGGGTTTCGGTTTCTCCGCCAGATGAAGAGCTGCTACGTGTGTTCACAGCACGACCATTAAACCCGGCCTTAGGAGGAGGCTCGTACTCATTATTCCACTCCAGCCAAGCTCTGAGTTTGACTAAATAAACTATTTCGATAATTGTACCTACATCTTCTTTGATGGGGCTTCAGCCAATCAAATTGGAGGTATAGGTGTTCATCTTTTGATCACCTGGGACCACTATTTTTGCTTCAAATTGGGAGTTGGTATGAGTACAAACACCATATTTGAACTACTTGCTTTATGGACTCTCCTTTATTGTGCTAAATCCATGGTCCTTCCCACTCTGCACATTCATGGTGACTCCACAGCCATCATTAATTGGTTCAATAGAAGATCATAGCTAACTTTACTTGCACTTGATGGTTGGTGTCAATGTATCCGTGATATGGAACCTTACTTCATCCAGCTAAAAGTAGTTCACATATTCAGAGAACACAATACTAAGGCTGATAGCTTATCCAAAGAAGCATTAACCTTGGCCTCAGGCCATTTTCAGTTTACTGAATTCACTGATGGTGAATGTACTAGTCAAGGCACTTTCTAGCTTTTCTAGTCCTTAGCACTTGAGTCTTTTATGTGCTATTGCTATTGACATCCTTTGGATGATTGAGGTGGATGATCCCCTCATATTATTGATCTCTCTTATTTATTGCTTCTTTGGATTAGCTACTTCAGTATTAGACTTTAATTCTCAGTCTGTTGAAGGTTAGTGATGTGGATGTAGTCAAGATTTCTAGATTAGAGGTGTTACCTTTGAATGTTTGTCCAGTATTCCTGTGAAGCTGATCAATTGTATTCCTTAGGGTTTCCTTAGGGTTGAGAATTATTATGGGAAAACAAGTTAGCATTGCCTTAGGGTTGAAAATTAATATGGGAAAACAAGCATCATCAAGACAAGCTAAAAGGAATAAATCAACAAATATTACAGACTGATATAAATGTATTTAACATGCCAAGTAGCCAGATTTGGAAATGTCCGATCTTCACCACCACTGGGAAATATGCCTTTGAAGTGTTGGCTTATGCACTTCAGAGTAGCATAGAGGTTAAAACTTCCACTCTAAAACTAAAATCATCTACAACATCACAAAATCATTCATGGGAAAACTAAAAACCACTTAAAGGAGATATGTTCTTTGAAGGAGATAGACCATTAAAGGAGAACCTCCAGGTTTTGTATAGACATATATTGGCATAAATTGCAGTGTTATATGTGATGCATATGCATAACATATCGTCTCAAGCTTGACAACGTTGAAAGGCTAAAGTACAATGGCCACAAGCATACATTTGAAGCTTATGAAGCCTACCCAATCATGTTAGCAAAAGGCAATGCAAGCAATAAGTTAGAATGGAGACTTGTATGTAACCAAAAGAGGGGCATACATTATTTTTAGAGATACCAAATGCCCACACCTATTAACCAAACTGATTCTTGACAGGCTTTTTCTTTAACAAGTTATTGGCTTACAAGTCTTTCCAAGTTTTTTTTCCTATAAGTCTTTCCACGTTTTTTTGCTGGTATTTTGCTATGCTTATGCCAAAAACATTTTGGGCCACGATGCAGGTAGAACCAAATAGGTATTTGTCAGACTTGTCTTCCTCCAACGAAGGGAGTTTGGGAAGGCTAGAGAAAAGTGAGACATCCAGTAGGTCTACACAGGCTAGATCAACTAGATTTCAGAAGATCAGAAGAAAATTCGACAAACACATGA
The DNA here is from genome assembly GCA_001517045.1 of Pseudotsuga menziesii. NCBI lineage: Eukaryota > Viridiplantae > Streptophyta > Pinopsida > Pinales > Pinaceae > Pseudotsuga > Pseudotsuga menziesii. Next base: position 187,887 of record LPNX010376449.1, read on the forward strand.
ATTTTTTTCTCCAAGGAGGGGGGTCATGTTCCTATGATGATGAGACAGTGGGAGACATTGACGTGTCCTTAAGGTACCAACACCTAGTGAAACAATGGGTGCCTAGTGATCTTCCTAAAGTAAACACTGATTTTTGTGTGAATGCGAGGATATATAGAATTGCACCGTCCTCATTGCATGGATTGGGCTTGTTTTGCATGGACGGCATAAAGGTTGGATACAGTAGATGTACAGAATTGATGGAGTATGTTGGACCCTGTTACAACTACAGTGATTAGATGCGCTTGGTCCAATATACACGAAGTATGCGTAGATATGGGTTGTCAATGAATTATATACAACTGAAAGAAAAAGCTCAAAATAAAGGAGCAACGATGTACATGGACGGAAGGCCAAAAACAACCAGTAATATTGTGGGGTTTATAAACAATAAACAACCAAGGTTTACATTAAAGCAACCCAACTGCATATTCGAGTCGCGTGAAGGAAAATGTGTCTTTGTATGTGCAATTAAATAAATAGCTGCTAGCGAAGAACTACTTATTGATTACAATTTGAACCGTGTAGATACAAACAATGTTAGTATGGTTGTGGTACAACAAACAATTTATAAGTCCTTTTATTAATTATGTTAACATCTATAGGAATTTTTGTTAGCATATAATTGAAATTATCTACTTAATTTCATGTTTCCTTATGTAACTTTTAGTATGTTTTTGATGTAGGGTTCCCTCAGGGGCACCTCCATCTCTATAGATGTTTGTCGACCCTAGTCAAGGCAGCAGGTATACATCGATATTGCCAATGTAATATTAAATTTTAGGATGGACATACAGATACACTGTTATGTATTTTCATTAGTATATTAGGTTCGTTTATATAATATTATCGATTTTCCATGCAGAGTGTTGACCAGGGAAGCCAGTCGGCTATTGATCAGCCGACTACAGCATCAGGGCAACAGCCAAACATGAATGTAATTCTCCATTTCAAATACTTTAAAATCATAAACATGTCTATCGTGACGCATTATGTTTATTTTGTTATGTATTCTTTCATTTTTATGGTTGCGTTCATGATGGTAATGTTGTCTACCTTTTTTGCAGATTGACAGGGGAAACTCCCCAGCTGTTGATCAGACGACTGGAGACTCAAGGAAACCATTTAACCTAAATGTAATTCCACATTCTAAATACTTAAAAAATGTACACATATAAAACATGTAGCATAGTGTTTTTTGTTTTGTTTTTGTTCTGTATTTGTTAGCTTATACATATTGCGTTCATTGTGATAATGTTCTCTACTTTTTTTGTAGGTGGCTGATCGAGGTAAATCCACATCTGTTGATCAGACCACGCCCTCGGCTAGGCGTCAGGTACTCCTAGATGTAATCCCTAATATAATTATTTGTGCAAACTATATTTTCAAAGACTAAGCAAATTTTTATATATTTCAATTGCAGACAGGGGATTCCGTTTATGAAACGACGTCTCAAAGCTCTTTACAGAATGAGGTCTCTCAGTTGATGAGAGATAGTGAAATTAGAGAGTGTGCAGACTCATTGAGGGTGCTACAAAGGACAAGCGAAAAACAAAATGAGGAACTATTTCATCTAACATTGGCAGTTCCACTAACAGAAGGGCTCGAAGAAAGGCTTCAATTGTTGTTACAGCAACGTAAACAACTGGACGTAAGTTATCGAATAAAAATGAAAATTCATTTATAAAAACTTTATAATATTTGATTTTATATGCTGTTGAACTTATAATAAAATGGGTTTAATTTAAAGCGTGCTATGGAGATTATCAGTGGTGGTCAAGGCAATGTTGGCCCCAGTCACCAAACCACTCCATGTACACCACATACTGCTCCCATATTGTCCACTGAACAATCGGAAACACGCTCTGCGACACCATCGAGGGCAGCAGAGGGTGAAGCCGATGGTGCCCCACCCACAACAGATGTTGTAGAAGAAGGGGTGGATGCAGGGCTAGATAGAGATGTGGAAGCATTTCCTGGATCTTCTTGTGTGAATAGCACTGGTTCAATAAAGTGTACATTTTTTGTGAATGAACAACTGGTTCCAATAAATATAGAGAGGATTCCAGGTCATTATAGATTGTTCAATGTATTTTTTATAATTTGTGTCTAATATACCGATAATATTTTCTAATGCTCACTAATGATGGCAATAATGTTTTGCATGAAATGATATATTTTATAAAAATCTATATGATTTTGCCTTGGAGATCTTCGTGCGCACCATCCGCACAATGTGGAACAAGCAGCCAAAAGCTTTAAAGGATGATCTGACTAATCGCTTGGTTAGTCTGTTCGGAAAAGATACCTTTGATACATCGAAGGTACTATAGAAGGATGGAAAACATCTAAAGATTGTCCAAGACCAATATAGGGTTCACCTAGAAAAAAACCCTAGGTATGAGCGCCCTCCAATGATTCCATCTATGGAGTGGAAAGCCCTGGTGGAAGATGGAAAAGAGAAGGGCCTAAGAAAATCAGGAAAGATACCACCAAGTGGAACAGGGAGGTATGCAATTCATTCCAAAATGTAGTGGTAAGCCTTATTATTACTAGTTTTTATATCAATTTTGGTACATAGGCTAATGTATTTAAAAACTTAATTAGGCTCGCGGACACATCTAAGGCCACAAAGGCAAGAATTGAAAAAAATGGCCAACACAAGCTTGGGCCTAGTAGTTACTCCAACTTGGCGGCCTGATATGTAAGTATCGCAAAACCCGAATCCGCATCCAAATATCATACAAATTATTAATTTTCTTTTGTTCTGACAAAAGGATTTAAAATTAATGACATCATGCAAATATGAAGGCCGATCGGTTCAAAGAATTGCCCAGTGCGGATTACATGAAGGTTGGCTTCGAACATGGCTTTGACGTCGTTGTTGATGACATCGTTGTTGAACGCCAGAGAAGCTTGTCTGTGAATACTACACGATCTTCTGTTGATCCATCTGGTGCCCAGGTATGTGAAAACTGTATAGTTTAATGATAATTTATTAATGCTCATGCAATTTGTTCCTTATAAATAAACTAACGTAAATTATTTATTCCTTTTTGTGTAGGAAAGTAACGATCCCGTTTATGTCGAGGATGAAGTACATGACCAACCAAACGAAGATCATGCTTCTCATCCTGGTAATGAATTTATTAATGTGCTACTATTTTTTATAGACCATTGCAGATGATGAACATTAATTCTAATTCTACACAATTCAACTACAGAGTATGTAGTTGCAGATCATAACACGGAACAGGTTGGGCCAATACGAGATAATGTTGAACATGTTGATGTGCACATGGCAGGTAAAAACACACATTCGTAATGTTTTTTTAATGAATTACTCGTATTTATTAAAATATAAATATATTAATGAAATATTTTGACATTATTGCAGAAATTCATCGCCCCTCGCCTGAAGTTCAACCTTCTGAGCAGACTAGTAGGGATACCGATGATCAGATTCCCGAAGATGTGACTCTAACTAAATATTTAAAGAGAAGAAAATTAAGGAGTGAGCTATCGACCCGACCATTTGCACCCGGGCCCACCCGGTGCCATCGACGGTCGAGCTCACTCCGTTAACCTCCGTCGGGTCACTCTCCCACGGGCGTTGCCCTTTCTCTGGCGAACTTCGCCCATCCGTTCTGCCATCACCGTCGTCTGTGTCAGAGAATCGCGGGGATCGAATCCATGCATTAACTGCATGGCCAGCTACTCCCCTTTCCACTTCTGCGTTTGAACTTATCTCCCTTGCGTTTGAACTTCTCTCCCGTGCAGTCCGCCTCCTCTCCCCTACGTCCGCCCTGACTGCAGTCTTCATTCACAGAGTGCAATTTGTCATTGGTGATTGAAGCGGATTCCTCGATTGATCTGTTAGGACCGGAGGTAAGGAATATGGCCGGGTTTTTTCCTTATGAATTTAACATTCTCCAATTTGTCAGCATGGGTGAGGAGCATTGGTAAACGTCATTGGCTTAAAGATAAAACAATCCATTTGAAAATACTACCATCATTGGCTTTTCGAACCATAGGGATTTGGATCTAAGCAACAATAAAGAAACAATGATCACAAATTGCACATCACCAGAAACCGAATTCCATCCATGAATTTCTGTAGTGTATTACGTCCAGGCCATCGGCTTGAAATCCCATGGAATGATATTCTTCAAGACTGAGGTCTCCAATGCGCCTTGCATTATGTAATCCCTGAAACAGACTGACCATCACCAAAGTTAGAACGGTTTGGGGGCAAAGAAATTCTGTTGAATCCTAGTTGTCCAATGCGCCTCGCATTATGCAATCCCTGAAACACGGATAATAAGAAAAGATAAGTTAGAACGGTCTAGTTGCAAAAAATAAGATAGTTGGTTGAGTCCCATAAGGTCCCTAAACCTGCAAGATGATTAAACCTACATAAGAATGGAACCCTTCAACACTCTGATCCCTAGGTTTAGGTTATATTCCTTTTGGGTTAGTTAAAGACTTTTAAACAAAATACAATTTGAATGGCACAAGAAAACAAAAATATAGAAGGCAATTTACTTTGTCATCTATTATAATATAGTCGTCATGGAAGATGATAGCATGGCCATCTTTAGTGACCTGAAACAAATTTAAAGCAACCATAGAATTTCTGTTAAAGACAAAAATAAGCTTAAACATTTTATAAACAAAGCAAATCTCCAATTTCTGAGAAGGCAACAAGCCTAAACACCATACCCTATGCCAGAAAATGACAAGCTTGGTCTACTTGCACATAGAATTCAACAAAATCTACGCCATTCTCTGCAGCCAGGGCCAAAGATTTGATGGTATTTTCCATAATAGAAGGTCTGGTATTAGAAGCGTCTCCAGCACTAAATACTCTGTTCTTACCAGAACCGCTATGGCCTAGAACAGTCAGCGATTGTTTCCCGCCTTCTATTTTATTGTTTGGTATTGGGAAATATACAAACTTCACAAAGAGTGCAAACACACATACAACTAAAATCCTATCTTAATATTTGTAATTCTAAAGCAACTTGTAAAGCCATCCATACTTAACAGAAGCAAATCAGACTCGGGAGCAACTTGTAAAGCCATCCAACCTTGGAGCTGTCTTGTTATATAGACTAGATGGCTTGACATACCTCCTTTTTTGTGATCCTTTTGGTGAGGAAACCATTATATTCAATGCTTACTAAGTGAGGAATGTGTTCGATTACTTTATTCATCTCCTCCTTTCTTGTATCAGATGGATTTGTGTAGAGGTCGCGAAAATGTCTAACCACCTCCTCCTTGATCTTGTCCATATCTTTGAAAGTTTCTCCTGTGTCTGAATTTATTTAAGAGACCGAGTTTCTGCATTTATGAGCTTGTGCTTGTTTGTGGAAGTAAGTCGTGTTTCTGTCTCTTTCCTGTAGCCACGTGCTTCTTGATTTGAAACACTAGTATTCTTATTCTTGCTTGTTGGCTTGATGGAGATGAGCCCAGAGTGTGTTTTTTATAATAATCACAGAGAAACTTAGAAGAGTTCCATACTCGGTTAGAGGCAAATATCCCAAGAAATCTCCCCCTTGAAGCTCTCCTTGCACTTGCAACGACTCCAGGGTTCATACTTAACAGAAGCAAATTAGACTGGGGAGCAACTTACGGGTTATTTGCAGCCCACAGAATCCAACTTGAAGGTGGATGAAAAAACACACAAACTTTAAGTACCAAAAATAACTCACGACCTTCAGGCATGAATGCTTAAAAGGAAAAGAAATGTCCTCAAGGTTTTGTCCAGTCTCAATGAAACTCTTCCTCTGGCCTCCGCAGGTCATTCACTTAGCCAAAATTTTCAACATTTTGATAAATTATACTGAATCAAGGCATATTTGCTAGCTATTGCATGCATCATGTTTGACCATTCCAACAACATAAATTCTAGTTACTTAACAACGTTCATGGCCATGTGCTCTTCTATCCATCAAAATTTGCTAGTGTCTTACTTGACATCTCCAGTCGAACTTTGCACAAAATTTTATTTGTTCTGGAGACGGTATATGTATGTGTTTTATGATTTTTTTGATTCACCAATTGTGGTTGATTGGGCATATATTTATAAGTCCCCATCTCATAGTGGCATCATCATGCACATAAATAAGGCCCTCCTAATTGAGTGAAGATGGTAGAGCCCTTTATATCGTTTAACAGGGGGCTTGCCTATGATTCCCGATTTAAGGCCCCCTGTGTCTATATAATTAAGCTAGAAAGTGTTTGTCCTC
>LPNX010376449.1:199070-258343 GCA_001517045.1 Pseudotsuga menziesii
ATTCGAATCTTAAGCAGTTTCATGTCAGTTTCTTGGAATAAATAAATAATTGCTTTGCTTTGACAGTAATCTTCCTGGAAATGCTAATATTCAGGCAACATACACAGTAATGTATAGAACATAACATAACTATTCTATAGAACTATTCTCATTTTGTTTGTCCTTTACCAGATGATTAATACCAGAACTAATGCCTTGTGTTATACCCTCTTTAAAGTCTTCCATTATAATTTGAGTAATTTCATGAGAATTTATCTTTTGGTATATCTTTTTTTCCTCTATAAAAACCACCCGATGTTTTCCTATGGCTCTAAAAACATCTAGAGACCAAAACTCCAACAAGAGAGTTAGTAGTTTGGCCCATCCAATTTGGGTTGTGGAAATATTTATTCTAGAGTCCATTTATACAATATTAATGGCATTGAATACCACATCCACCTCATTTCAAATATCTTGGTAGGGCTTCATAAAGTGAGGCAACTCCTTTCCATAAAAGTGGAGTTTTAGAATATATCTTAATCATGGTTTCCATTCCAATTCCATCTATTCCCCTAAAGCTCGTTCATATATTTGCTTTCCAAATAATCACATTGTCAGAGCTTGGTTTATCAATTCAATCACTTTATTCATTGTTATATCTTCACCGAAGACCAATATAACCCTTGTTTTCCACAATTTTACACATTTAAGCCCCCTTTTCCTTAGATTAACCTTAGGAAGTGAGCTCTCTTTCTTTGCTTCACTTATACCTACAAACCCTAATGATCCTTGATACTTGTTTCCTTATTCAAAATTTCCCTCCAACTCACTTGAGCAAGTTATATCGGTGCTAAGATTATTATTTCTGCACTTTAATTTAGCATTTTTAGGAATAATAAATTTTATGTCATAGAAACTCATCCTTCCAACTCTAGTTCTCCACCCTTCATTCATTGATACCAAGTTGAGTTGACCTTATGCACTTATACATTTAGGTGTTTTTGATTAGTGATATTTTTATTTACATATCCAATGTTTGTATGGATTTGATCTTCGATAACATTTACATGTTTTCCTAAGGTTTTCCCTTGGATGCGTGAAGGGCTACATTTACATTTACATGTTTGATCGAATTACTTGCTTCCAATTCTACTTTCCACAACCTTCAGGATCTTCAAGACTTTCCCAGAAGATACATAAAGTTGCATATAAGTTGAAGTTGACATTACAGGTCAAGATGTATCTTCTGTTTCATGTCAGTTTCTTGGAATAAATAAAGAATTGCTTTGCTTTGACAGTAATCTTCCTGGAAATGCTAATATTCAGGCAACATAAACAGTAATGTATGGAACAGAGGAATATCAGGTAAAAAACTATGTAAGTGCAATATAAGGCTTAAGCAGAATCTTACCACAAAGCCCATTATGATCCGAATCTTAAGCAGTTTCATGTCAGTTTCTTGGAATAAATAAAGAATTGCTTTGCTTTGACAGTGATCTTCTTGGAAATGCTAATATTCAGGCAACATACACAGTAATGTATGGAACATAATAGAACTATTCTACAGAACTATTCTCATTTTTTTTGTCCTTTACTAGATGATTAATATATAGGAGACATGTTTTCCTTTTCCTTTCACCCTTTTATTGTGTTCTTAACTAAATAATAGGGCAGTTGTATCTCAAAGCTACAATTGTTTTTCCTGCTCTACTCTAATCCTGTATCCACTTGAATTTCCTTTAAATGAAAACTATAATTCACTTGTATAGCTTTAGAATGTAGCACTAGGAGTATATTCAAATATGCAATACAGGAGATATTTTCAATAGCATTTGCAATCCTGACGATATTGTGCACATGTGACATGGGTTCAGATACAGTACAACATTATGGCAACATTATAGAATGCAAAAATATTTAAGATGTATACAAGCTTAGAAATCTATATTTATAATCATAAACTTGACTTCACCACAGTAAAAATGGTTCTATATAATAGCTTTGTACTGCTTTGATATCTTCTACGGTCATATGCTTTCATCAAATCCCGCATAGGGTTACATTTGTAAAAGCAATGCAAATTTTACACCCTCCCATACAAAAGAACAAATTCTAAATACATAGAAAGCAACAAGCTTGCTTTAATTTTCCTGTACATAAAAATAAAACGTGTGCTAATACCAGAATGCCACTGAAATCACCAACTTCGACCAGAAATTCACGGAACTGCTTATTGCTAGTTTTGAACCTACAAGCCAACTTGCTACCTGTAAAACTGCCACTTTGAGACAATTTGTAGAATATGCCATGAAGAATATGCCCCTCGGAGTTCTCGGTTAAGTTAGCTAAAAATCTGAGTGCTATACATATGAATATACTCATAGATCTCATGCTAAAATCAAGGATGGAATTCGGTTTCTGGTGATGTGCAATTTGTGATCATTGTTCTTTGTTGTTGCTTAGATCCAAAGCCCTCTGGTTCGAAAAGCCAATGATGGCAGTATTTGCAAATGGATTGTTTTATCTTTAAGCCAATGACGTTTACCAATGCTCCTCACCCATGCTGACAAATTGGAGAATGTTAAATTCATAAAGAAAAAACCCAGCCATATTCCTTACCTCCGGTCCTAACAGATCAATCAAGGAATCCGCTTCAATCATCAACGACAACTTGCGCTCTATGAATGAAGACTGCAGTCAGGGCGGACGCAGGGGAGAGGAGGTGGACTGTACGGGAGAGAAGTTCAAACGCAGGGGAGATAATTTCAAACGCAGAAGTGGAAAGGGGAGTAGCTGGCCATGCAGTTAATGCATGGATTCGATCCCCGCGATTCTTTGACACGGACGACGGCGATGGCAGAATGGATGGGACGACGGCGATGGCAGAATGGATGGGCGAAGTTCGCCGGAGAAAGGGCAACGCCCGTGGGAGAGTGACCCGACGGAGGTTAACGGAGTGAGCTCAACCATTGACGGCACCGGGTGGGCCCGGGTGCAAATGGTCGGGTCGATAGCTCACTCCGAAAAGTAAAAAGGAAGTGACTATACAAATTTTCAGTAATTCTTATTTATAAAAAAAAATTAATGCTTTTTCCTCTGTTTTATGAATGAATGCTTTACTGAATTGTTTACTGATATTTTTTTTCTGCCATTGACTAAATTAATGTTTTAATGAATGGTTTTTTTAGCTGTTGAATGATTGGATGGTTTAATGAATGTTATAAAGAATGATTTAATGAAAGCATTTTTCAACTATTGAGTGAAATAATTTGCATTGTAGATGCATTGTTATTTGCATTGTGAAATAGTGAAATAAATTGTTATTTACAAGTATAGGCATTGGGTTTGGGGAGTTGAGAGTGATGTGAGGGGGGGGAGGGGCCATAAGCACTTCCACCTTCACGTGGTTGGTCCTGTTTAGTAGAGAATATTAAATTATTCTCGAAACGGAGAGGAGCTCAATGAATGGTAAGGAAGAATACATTAAAAAACATCTATTTCTATATTTTTACTGTGTAATTTTCACTATTGTTATTTGACTCCTCCATTGGAACTTGTTGCAGATAGCGTTGAGAAACATTTTCATAGTTAAGAGGCAAGAAATGGAGTTTTGATTAGATCGATGGCCTTATATACATAGTATTTTTGGTTATCCATGTTTTATCAGGTGATATATTATTACTAATTATAATTTTTTTCTTACATAATTTATGTTAGATCATTATATTTTAAATTCCTTGATTAGATTAAGCAATTGAGTGTCATTTAATGTTGCTTGAGGATTTTAAAGAACTCAGTTACTTGAATTGAATTAGTAAATGATAGATGTTATATAACATGTTTATATAAATGGTTGGGAATGATAGTTTCAGAGATAGATTGTTTGAATACTTGGTCAATTGTAGCAGGATGCATTTATTTTCGCAACACACTCATGTCTTCATTTTATGTTTTCAAGATGCTTTTGAACAAATAATGGCTTGTTTCTACATCATAAGTCCACATTCAATGTTTTCAAGATACTTTTGAACAAAGAATGGCTTGTCTCTACATCATAAGTCCACATTCAATAGCCTTTGCAGCAAGAGTTTTTGCAATCCTGCAGATGCAAGATGTGGACAATGGTACACTGTTAAAGTGGACTCTTCAAAGGTTACCTTGGAAAATAGGGCAGATCTTCTTCAACGAGCTGAAGTTCGTGTGTGTGCTTTTTATATAGAGACAACCAAGCTTTCTTTCAAGTTCCCTGATGCCGAATATGACATGATAATGATGATTTCACACATGGTGGATGGGCAAGGCTATCTTATTAGAAATCGAGAGGTAAAAACAATTGGCATTGTTTTATGCCCATTGGTCAGCCTATCCTTTGTTTTGGGATTTCTTTCAGCTATGTTTTGGGATTTTTATTATTTGCAGATTGATGTTGCATTGATTGTTATGAACATCGTTGCTCTTCTTTAGTTTTCCAATTCCTTTTCGTTTGTTTCCTGAGTGTGTAGGGGTGGGGCATTGAAGACTTGGAGTACCCTAAAAAACCAGAAGGAAATTTCAAAGTAGCAAATGTGCCAAATGAGGTATATCTGCCATTTACTGTTTACCCTAAGACTATAATTCTGAAAACAAGTATTGATCCCCTGGAATTTTGCTATGTTTTCCAGACAGAGCTTCTTAGGCGGTGGTTCAATCACATGCAAGAATTTAAGCCTGGGATTTATGTCATGTATAATGGAGATTTCTTTGATTGACCTTTCGTCGAACAACAGGCTAAGCACCATGGAATGAAAATGAGTGATGTATGTTAATTTTTTTATCTAATATACTGGCATCTTATGCTTGCTGACTGTTGCTGGATTTTCGCTCAATTCTATGTTTAATTGGAAAAGGAGATTATTATTTAGTGTATTACAATGAATGTATTGATCCACAGAGTGGACATCTCAGGGCCCCAATGTATACTGTGTTCTTGAATCCTTTGGAAGTTTTTCTCTACCTCTTAAAATTCCTGCATTGTTTTGCAACCAAGAATAGGTTTTTGACCATCATTATAAATTTTGACCCCTGTATTATCTAGCCACTTCATTTAGCCAGAACAATCTGTGCTTACCTTGGTTGTTTGGAATTTGCAAGAGTGAAGTTAAATATCTACTGTACGTTATTAATAATGATTTAAGGTAACATACTCTGTTGTTTCTTTGTCTCTTTGCTATATGAAGTGGTTATGTATTTGTAGGATTCAATCTTATTCTATATCCCTTCCTTGAGCAAAGCTAGACTATTCTAAAAGTATTGAATGCCTCTTGGTCAGCAAGTTTATTTATGTTATTTTTTTTATCTTAGTTGTTTCCTTTGGTCCCCTCTATTTAGAGACTCTATAGGTTCAGTGTCCTCCATCATCACTTATTAAGATTGGGGATGTAAAGCACTCTTTTCATGAGAGCTCTTTCTTATACAGGGAGAAACTTATGCAGATACTTATACAATTAGCACAATGCATATGAAGGATAAACACAATTCTTTGGACCCATTTCATCTTAATCATGTTATAAAATACCACCCTTTAGAACTTTAGTCTGATCAAAATGGAGGTCAGGGGCACAGACAGTGTATGGGGACTGCTTCATTCCACTTTCCAACTAATAGTCTCACCCAGAGAAGCACTGCATTGTGTTCAACTAGGAAAACTTGATTGCAAGCAACCTTTCTCCGACTCTCTCGAAAGCCAAGTCACATGGGCCATTTCTAAGTGGGTAAGTTGGGCTTCTCTTGGATTAACCTGGTTCTTCTTCTGCTTCTAAGAGCTCCAGCAAAATATTCTGTGTATGGCCCTTGGTTTATATACAATGTTCACATAAAGACTTACTTGCTATGAACAAAGAGAATTTCTTACTATCCAACCTCATGGGGCAAATTGTAGAATCCAACCAACCAATCTCATGGGGAAAGTTCATTGGGGGACTATCAGCAATGTAAACAGCTATGATAGGCAAGGAAATTGGTCACTAACAGCACTTGAACATGCGGGCATGGGATTACATGACCTTTGTACATGAAACCATGTGGCCGTAAGTGAAATATTTGGATTTTTTTTTTAAATCCATCAACCGGCATTGCTTTTTCAACGTTATTTCGACACTCCGGTCAGCCCATCCGACGGTCATGCCATGACTCCGACGCTTCCTCCCGTCGGATGACCGACGGTTTAAGTGTTAGACTACATCGGAAGGCCGACTCTTCTAGTGTCGGAGTGTGTCAGATTACCGACACTGTCTGAATTAAAAACCGACGACACTGCCATTTCTCAGACACTTTTGTCCATCAGATGGCCGACGCTTCAAGGTCGGAGGACGTCAGAGTTCCGATGCTTTATGCAATTTTGGTTGGCACTTCGGAAGGAATAACGGTCGAATATGCGACACAATGGTCTGTTGGATCTTCGACCCTTATTAGTCGACGGTCGAAGATCCAACGTTACGCCACCGATGCCAAAAAAAAGTGTATGTATCAAAAATGAGATAGATAAGTGTCGAATTTCAAAGATGCAAGGCGTCAGATTTTGGGTTGAAATTCTGTAGTGTGAAAAATCCCTCTCTCTCTCCTCGACAAGAAATTAGGGTTTCAGGAAAAAATTTAATTTTTGAAGATCTGATTGCATGGAAAGTTACGCCCTCCTAGAGCGCATCTACTAAGCCTGAGATCGAGATTTTTGAAGGAGTAGATCTCCAGAAAAGTCAAACCCTAGTTTGACTTCTAGACCAGAAAACTGCTAAAGCTATAGTGTTGAATCTTGTAAGTCATATTTGAAAGGTGAAGACTTGAGATCTCCAGAAACCAAGCACGCATTAGACTAAATTTGAGGTTTAAAATGGGCCTCCTAAGGAAAATAATAAAATAATAATTATTAATTTTGGAGGAAGAATGAAAAAAACTACTTTTTTTGTTCATATTTTTGACATATCTCCCTGTTGTTCTACTTAAATTCCCAGCGGGAAAGCTCATTGGATTCAAAATTTAATTCCACATCCAACGAGTACCCACACTGCATACTTTTAACAAACCTATCTACACCAAAAATAAGAAATACCTGAAAAAATGTGATGATGACATCATCATCACATTTTTTCAGGTATTTCTTATTTTTGGGGTATCAAGGTTCATTAAAAGTATGCAGTGTGGGTACTCATTGGATGTAGAATCAAATTCTGCATCCAACGAGCTCTCCTACTTGAAATTTGAGTAAAAACACAGGGAGATATGCCGAAAATATGAACAAAAAAAGTTGTTTTCTTTTATGACAAATATGTCAATTCAACCATTATGGTTGACTCATTTTATTGAAATTCTATTGGTTCTTGAATTCCAACTCACAAAATTTATTGTTGGCATGTTTTCTTATAAGGCCCATTTTAGACCCCAAATTTCCTCTAATGCCAGTCAACTCACCTCAGTCAAGCGCATCTCCTGGTAAGATCAGTTTCTCATTTTCCATAATTTCAATTTTTTGTAATCCTCTGACAAGATGGCCCCAAGAACCAAGCTTCAGGACAAAATAGAAGGCATAGAGAATTACAGAGCATGGAAATATAGAATGGGCCTTATTCTGAAGGAGAATGATATTGAAAAATATACCAAGGATTAAATTCCTGAACTTGAAGAGGCTGAAGCTAAGGAGAAGCACGAAGGATCTGATTAGGGCATAAAGGTTTATTGCTGACTCTATCAAGGACTCACTTGATCCCTCAAGTGTCATCCAAGAAGACTCTGAAATAAATGTATGGTGCCCTACAAAGAATGTATGAAGGAACAAACATCAACAGAAAGATGAATCTAAGAGCTCAATTGAAGAGCACCAGGATGAGTCATGGAGAATCCATCTAGGACTATTTCACAAGGGTCTCCCAATTCAAGGAACAACTAGAAGACATTGGACACACCCTTGATGAAGATGAGTTGGTTATGACTTCTCTCAATGGTCTCACTAGACCCTGGGAGTCATACATTCAAATGATGTGTGCTAGAGAGGAAAGCCTGGAGTTTGATATTGTATGGGAAGATTGTATTCAAGACGAGGCTAGAGTGGCCAATAGAGAAGCTCTACTGAAGGAATATGATCAAGCCCTAGCCACTCATACCAAGAGAAGAATAAGTCAACCCAACTTTAAGAAGGGAAACCACAAGGAGTCTCAACCTCCCAGAAGGTTCCAAAGAACAAGAGAAAGTATCCCCAATAGTGACTACTCCAGCTTTCAATGTTTTCATTATGATAAGATAGGACACATTGCCAGAAATTGTCCTTTGAAGAGACAAGAATACAATAAGAGGAACAAAAACAACAAAATACATCACGCACATCTAGTTGAACATGAGGATGAAGAAGAAGAGGAAGGACCTCAAAGAAAGCAAGCAAGAGAAGAAGATGCAGAAGAGTATGTACTATTCTCTGCACTCTTTGGGTATGTAACACCTAGAGAATACACTTGGATTATTGATAGTGGTGCTTCAAAGCACATGATGGGACAAAAGAAAACTCTGTCAAAACTTGAAGAAAAGAACTCTCCTCAGAAAGTATCTCTAGGATATGACTATCAATATCCAATCAAAGGAATCGATGAAGCAAGCTACAAGCTTGATTCAGGAAATCCCCTGAAGATGAAGGAAGTTATATATGTACCAGGTCTAAAGAAGAATTTACTTTCTATCTCAGCTTTAGATAAGAAAGGATTCAGAGTTGCATTCATAGATGGCCAAGTACTCATGTGGCCCAAAGGAAAGTCAATTGAAGACGCGGTTGTCATCGGTGAAGAAGAAGGAGGCTTGTATAAACTCAAGGGACATTTAGAAACAACCCTTGTTCATGAGTCCACTAACCCTAGTGAACTGTGGCATAGAATACTTTCCCACATCAATTACAAAGCACTACCTCATGTGAAAAAAGTAGTGACAGGATTACCAAACTTGAAGATCAACCATGAAGGCATTTGTAAAGGATGTGCGAAAGGGAAGAATATCAAGAATCCATTTCCGAAGAGTGAAACAAAACTAAAGTTACGTTGGAATTGATTCATTCAGATGTGTGTGGTCCAGTATCCTCCACATATTTGAGTGGTTTTGAATACTATATTACATTTATTGATGACTATTCAAGAAATACATGGATATACTTCCTGAAAGCAAAGAGTGAGGTGTTTGAGAAATTAATGGAATTCAAAGCCTTGATAGAGAATCTTTCAGACAAAAGAATCAAGACACTCCGATCAGACAATGGAAGAGAGTATACTTCAAAATAATTTGAAGCCTTTTGTAAAGATGTTGAATCAAGAGGGAACCAACTACTCCTTACAATCCTCAACAAAGTGGTGTTACAGAAAGAAAGAACAAAACAATCATGGAGGCAATAAAGACAATGATATATGATCAAGATATTACAATACATCTATGGGCAGAAGCAGCTAGAACTGTTGTCTATGTACATAATATAATACCTCACAGTGCTCTTAGATTCAAGACTCCAAAAGAGATGTTCATGGGAAAGAAGCTTGAGGTAAGTCACCTCAAGATATTTGGTTTTCCAGTATATGTTCATATACCAAAAGAAAAAAGAACCAAGTTGGACCCCTCCAGAAAGAAGGGGAGATTTGTTGGATACTATGAAGTATCCAAGGCATTCAGAATTTACATTCCTAGATTCCATCACATGGAAATCAGTAGAGATGTAACATTCGATGAAGAAGAAGCTCTCAAGAGATCCATAAAATGTCAACATGAAGAAGTGTATGAGGAATATGCACCTCCCAAAAATGTAGAGGCTGCATTCCCCCCTGAAGATGAAGCACCTGAAGATCATGTTATGACAGAACCACAAGAACCTCATATGATGGAGATATCATGGAAGAGAAATCCTACTTGGGAAAGGTAAATTATACAAGAAGCAGAAAGATATGGAGCTCCTAAAGGCTCCACAAGGATAAGCAAGAAGCCCAAGACATTTTCCAACTGTGTAGCTTTGATGTGTGATCTTGTAGATCAAGAACCTACAAACTATGAAGAAGTTGTACAGAAGAAAGAATGGGTAGAAGCAATGATGGAAGAATACCAGTCAATAATGAAGAACAATGTGTGGGATATAGTTCCCAAACCAGAAGGCAAGAGTGTAGTATCCTCCAAATGGATCTACAAGATAAAACATGGAGCTGACGAAAGTATAGAGAAGTACAAGGAAAGATTTGTGGCTAGAGGTTTCTCTCATAAAGAGGGAATTGATTATGAAGAAACGTTTGAACCAATAGCATGGTATACTTCGATTAGAGATATCATGGCACTTGCATCCATGATGAAATGGGACTTACACTAGATGGATGTGAAAACATCCTTCCTAAATGGTGTGATCGAAGAAGAAGTATACATAGAACATCCACAAGGATTTGAATTTGAAGACAGACGGACTCACGTATGCAAGTTGAAGAAGGCCCTGTATGGCATGAAGCAAGCTCCTAGAGATTGGTATGGAAGGATAGATAGTTTCTTGACGAGCATGGACTTTACCAAGAGTAAATCCGATCCTAACCTTTAATTCAAGGTTATAGAAGATGAACCTGTCATACTATTACTATATGTGGATGATCTATTTCTGACAGGGAATGAGAAACAGACTATAGAATGCAAGAAAAATCTCGCTGAAGAATTTGAGATGAAAGACCTTAGTGTAATGCATTATTTCCTAGTTCTGGAAGTATGGCGAAACTCGGAAGGAATTTTTCTCAATCAGGGAAAGTATGTAGTGGAAATTTTGAAAAGATTTGATATGTTGGAATGTAAATCCATGGCCACACCCATGGATACCAACCTGAAGTTTTTGGCTGATGAATCATCAGAACTAGTGGATGTGATTCAATATAGACAAATTATTGGGTCGTTGATGTATCTAACAAATATCAGACCATACATTTGTTTTGTTGTGAACACCTTGAGTCAGTATCTAGTTCAATATAGACATGTTCACCTGGTAACTGCAAAACATGTGATGAGATATCTGAAAGGAACTATGGCCTTTGGTCTATACTACGAGGGAAACCATGATTATGGATTATATAGCTATACAGATGCAAATTGGGATGGAAGTGTTTCAGACATAAGAATCACATCAGGTGGATGTTATTGTTTGCGGTCTCTATGATTTCATGGTTTAGCAGGAAAAAGTCCAGTGTTTCTCTTAGCATGGCTGAAGCAGAATATATAGCAGCTTTCTCTGCTAGTTGTGAATCCATATGGATTCGGTAGCTCATGTTAGGTTTATTCAACCTGGATTTGGATACCACATTGATTCTATGTGATAACCAGAGTTGTATAAATATGACAGAGAATCCAGTGTTCCACGTTAATTCAAAGCACATAGAAATCCGATATTTATATATCTGAGATATGATACAAAAGGGACCCATAAAACTCCAGTATGTGATTACTGATGAACAAGTTTTTGATGTGTTGATGAAGCCTCTGTCTCAAATAAAGTTTGAATACTTTCGAAACAAGCTTGGTGTTGCTTAGAAAGAAATTCCCCGAAAGGGGGAGTAGTGATGTTGCAGTGGGAGTGTATCATCCTTGGACATTTGTCCTAAAGTGATCTGTAGACTATGTCTCTGAGAAAGAAGCAGGATTGTATCATCCCTGGAAATTTGTCCTAAAGTGATCTGGTGACTTTGGTCCTCGAGAATGTGGTAGGATTGTATCATCCCTGGACATTTTTCCTAAATTGTATCTAGTGGTTTCGATCCTCGAGAATGTGGTAGGATTGTATCATCCCTAGACATTTGTCCTAAATTGTATCTGGTGGTTTGGTCCTCAAGAATGTGGTAGGATTGTATCATCCTTGGACATTTGTCCTAAATTGTATCCGGTGGCTTCATCCCTTGAGAATGTGATAGGATTGTATCATCCCTGGACATTTGTCCTAAATTGTATCTGGTGGCTTCGATCCTCAAGAATGTGGTAGGATTACATCATCCTTGGACTTAGTCCGAAAGTGAGAGGGAGTGATTATCCCATAATTGTATTTGATTCCTTCGGTCCTCGAGAATGTGGTAGGATTGCATCATCTTTGGACTTAGTCCTCAAGTGATAGGGAGTGATCATCCCATAATTGTATCCGGTGACTTCAGTCCTCGACAATGTGGTAGGATTGCATCATCCTTGGAATGAAGTCCTAAAAGTGATATGTATACTTTTGTCTTCGTATTATGGATTGCAGGTTGTTGCTGATGATGTTGTTGTTGATCGAAATATCAGAGTGTGATGATGATGTTGCTCAAAGTATTTTTGATGACGATGATGATGTTGCTGATCGAAATATTAGAGTATGATGATGATGTTGCTCAGATAGCTGCTAATGATGATTATCGAAAGGACAAATATGTTGCTGAAGACTAAAATACTGATGATGACATTGTCAATCAAAATGTTGTTGTTGCTGAAATTGAAGATGAAGACTATATGTCAAAGATGATGAAAAAGCTTCCAATGATTTATAGATGTATCACCCTGATGATGTTGAAGATGCTCTCTCTCCTTCTCCTACTACTGTTGTTGTTACTGTTGTTGTAGAATACCCTTCTCGTTAAGGGGGAGTGTTGAATTAGTGTAACTTCAAAGTGTATTGTACCCCGATGTTCCTATCGGGAGAATCATTTGTATTTCATTATGCCCTGATGTTCCTATCAGGAGAATTACTAAGATTCATGAGAAAATCCCCTCCATTGTAAGTCAGGTCATTAGCACCCTAATTAATATTTAAGTTGTTTGAGTCTTCCTAGAGAATTTGGCCCAGTCAGTTTTAGTGGGGCCAACTTGGTTGAGTGAAATGTCAAGTGAACTAAAGAATATAAATAGAGGTGAGGTGCTCCTCATTTGAACACACTCACACTCACTTGTGTAGCGCATAAGAGAGAGAGAGAGAGAGAGATGTAGCTGCAAGGAGGAGAAGGATCAGTTTGGGGTTTTATCTTTTATCTTTTGATCGTCTATATTGAGGAAGATTTTGTTGGGTTTTTCCCATTAGGGTTTTCCCAGGGTAAATATGTGTTGATCTTGTGATACCGTTTCTTTCAATGATCTTGTCTATATTCTTTTGTTATGAAATTGAAATTAAATGCTGATAATATAGCTTAGCATATGGAATCTTAACACTCTTGTGACTACAACAAGGTTGGGTTGTCTTGGTTCGGTAGGAAACATTTGAATATTCGGATTGGGGTTTGGATTCAGATTCTGCACTAGGTTAGGGTTAATGACAGTTCTAGCCTTCCATTTAGCAATAAGTTACGGGAATTTTTCACCAATGTGATCAAATGCTTTACAATATGTACAATTTTTTGCAGGATTTGACAATCTCGGGAAAAATGTCCTAGTTGTCCAGAATTATAACATATGATTTGGCCTCTTCCTCGACCAAATCCTCCTCCTAGTTTTTTTCCTTGACCTCTAAAATCTCCACCCCCCCCACTTTGCGAAGGGTATTTTTGTTGTTGAGGATACTAATTTTGTTGGTATTGTGGTTGCGGATATTGTTGGTGGTGATACTGCACAAGTTGATACTGAGGTTGTGCTCGCTCATCCTACATGTGTTTATAATTTTTCATTAAGTAGGTATCCATCGTCTTCTCTTGCAGCAGCTGAAGTGCTCTACAATATTTCTCATCATGACTTATGGACTTGCAAAATTTACAATACAGACTAGTAGGTGCACTCACAATATTCTGTAAGTACAAACATTCCTCAGACTTATGACCTCTAGTCTGGCATATTGTACAATAAGGCATTCCTTGGGTGTTTAATGGGTTCGGTGCACCTGCTACGACATAGTTCATCAGCGTCAGATAATTATCTTTATGGTGTCCATATGATCTGCACCTTGTACACCATATTTCCTCCTGAACTTCCTTGCCTCTTTTAATGTCTTGGGGCTGCACCGTAAGATTGGCCAGTTGCTACTAAATTTGCATCATTCCCAAGCCAGTGTCTTTAACTAGTGAGGCTTCTAATTCCATTGTTATTTCAAGAGCCTATGTATGCAACACAAGTTTCTATTGCATCAGCAGGGTTCGGATATGTGGTAGCAAGGCGCCAAGAAAATATTCATTTTGTTGCACATCCGACATTTGGAAAATCACTTTGGTCATTAATGTCTTAAATATTTGGTCAAAGTCCCAAACAAATTCTCTCAGTAGCTACTTAATTTATTTAATCTCAATGATGCATTGGGATTCGAACTTCGGCTTTTTGAATTCATCTTTCAAACCTAGTCGAATCTCATTGAGTGTTTTTAGGACCACTCCTGCTGGTACTATGGAAAATTTCATATACCAGTCCAGCGTATGACCTCGCAGAGTCGTTATCATTTGTGATTTCATGATATCCTCGTCCTGGATATGTCGTACAGTCCAGACAATGTCACAAAGGAACCAATGCTGCTCAGGGTCTTCTAAACCATTTCCATTGAATATTGGGAGCTTAATGTTAGCTCTAGCCATTGTATTGTATTTGTTGTTGGTACAGTCGAAATAAAATTTGGACTAGTCGAACTTCCTTGTCCAATATTTATAGTGTTAGTAGTAGTTGTATTTACAGAATTACTTAGAGATAGGCCTGGTGATCTTACCTCTGGTACGATAGGGGATTTATAAGCACGTTCTTGTTTTGGGGCTTTAGTTGATTCTTCAGATTCCTCATCACCTTCTGAGATCGGTTGATATTCTTCCTCTTCGTCACAAGATCCTTCATCTAGGTAGGATGCAAATGCGTAGCCTTCTCCTTCTCGGTCTGTGCTGCAACTCCCTTGTTCTAACAGAGTTTTCCTTCTTTTACCAGATCTGAATCTTCTTTCGCTTCTTAAAAATCCTGGCTCTAGTTCAGTTCCACTATCTCCTAGGAACATCTCACTCTAGAGTTATGTTGAGACATAAACACCCTTTGCTTATTCAGTCTATCATTCACAGGATGCCTTTTTCACATATAATCATTTTTATCCACGTCTTTAAAGATGACAGATATTGGTTGCATGGTCGTTGAAATTTTTTTTGCTCTGCCTCACTATATGAGGTTATTGTGTCAACAACGAACTTAGTGATACATCCTTATAGGATACTGTCTACCCAAAATTCCACAACCCTTGATATAGGATTGCTGAATATTTTCAGCCATGCAACCAAGAAAGGATTCCACTCATTCGGTTCTCCTCCGTGAAAATTCTTTTGTTGGGTTGCCAATTTAGACAACCACTCATGCAATACAATGGGAATCTCAAAAAATAAAATCTCGTAAATGTCTGAATAAATGCACCGGGACAACCAATCTGTTGGGTTCCACTGAGTTCCTTCACTTTCTTCTCGTGCAAACTCTAGCTCTTTGAAATCCACCCAGTCTTGGATTTTCGGTTTCGTGGGATGCCACAACATATCCCTCACCACAACACTTCAAGGTCTCGGCAATAGAACCATTTGTTGGCTTTCTTCCCTCTCTCTATCCCTGGACCCAGGTTCAACCCCTTTTTGGTCAACACAACAAAGCCCAAGATAGCGGCCCGATGGAGCAGAGCTCAGCTGACAACAGCTGTGACGTAGATGTTGTCTCACCTGAGATATCTTAGTTTTATGGGTGGCTTCCAGAACCATGTTTCCATAGTTTGTGTGGGAGGTTGTTTTAGTGCCTTGGCTCTGCCCTAAGGTTTTCCTAGTGAAGACCGGGAAGGTGGGTTATTGGTTCGCACGGTACTTCAACGCTAAAGTATGATCCAACCCTTATTGTGATTCACATAAACAACCAGTGAATAGATGTCATAAGCATGTTCATTACTATATCACGGCAATCATGCATTTATCCAATTGCAACATAGTAATCAATCAATCATTTAACAAAGTAATTATGCATCTAACTAAGCTACTCAACATTCACACATATACACAACATATAACGTGGAAGCCCATATGGGAAAAAACCACAAGGTTCTCTTCATATGACATTGGCATGAGGAAATAGATGAACCTTTTGTCTGTGCACAAATATGCAGACTCTGTTCAAGATCTTCTCTTCTATCTTTACAGACTTTTCCTCCCTCTCATATTCTCTGATGTTCACGTCCCCTCTCCTCTACTCGATGGAGAGGACGTGACTTACATTGCTGCTACTATTAAAGCGGGAAATCTATCCCCATGAACATAACATAAAATGCATTGAAGTAAAAACATACATACACAGATGCATAATGCAATATACAACGAAAGCAAATACATTTCAACACATCATCTTGTTCATAATAATTTATAAAACAAATACATTACAGAGATTAAACACAAGAAAATACTTATCTTGAGAAGAAGCTTCTCGCAACTAGCTATGTCACTGCAACATTCCACCCAACCATATGCCAGTGTGCTCATCAATCTCCCAGCACCACTGTCACCCCCGAGCTGGGCATGATTTCCACAAGGAACTAGGACACAACAACAGGCTCACACATAGCTAAAACAAATCAAAACTCATCCAAGCCAAACACAGTTGGGTTTATCAGGATGCTAAGGTAGTGGAAAGGATAATTGCTATGCTAGTGAGCTCAACCACAAAGCTATGGACACTTGTACAATATCTATCTTAGCCTCCACAATACCTACACACCCAACACAAGGAAGTATCCCCTTCACTGCTACACATTCCCTCAGGCCATAACTTCCCTTTCAATGCTCTTCAGGATGTGCATAGAAGAATAGACAACCCCTCTTGATTTGTCTGTGAGGTTCCTCTCTTCACTAGGTTTATCAAGCCAATTCTGGCATCTTCCACTCCTAATGGTTCAGACCAAAACGGGGAAGCACATCACAACAAAATAAAACTACTGGGCATGAAGGAAAAAATGTTTTGCAACCAAAAATGGATTGGAAAATAGGGAAGTCAACCTTGGTGAGAAAACTCGATTTCAACAATATTTATGGGAAAAAACAACCTCTGCAACCCCCAATTCGTGAATTCAAACTCAGAAAACATATATGGGCATTATGGGAGCAAAAACAACCTCCCTAAACCCACAAATCATGAATTTTTGCTGGCCATTCACTCAGCAATAACAAAAACGGATTTCTTGGCATGTAGAAATGAGGAAAGGATAAAAAAACGTGAAGGTAAAACCACAAAAAGCTTCAGCTGCATGAGGAACTGAAGGACGTGGGTGCATAATGGGATGGGCATGCATTTCTTGGAATTTTCTTTCCCCATAAGTCAAAAACAAGATTTCCAAGAATGATGGCTTGCCCCAATTCGAATTTGACTTCCATACTCTTCCAATCCCCATGCATTAATTACCTCAACCAATTTCTGGAAGAAATAAATGATTGGGCACAAAAGACAAAATGGGTAGTTGACAACTTTATGGGTTCTCCCATTGACATTTGGTTTTACCCTATTGGCTCAACGGTTTGAATATTTTCTCTCCCTATTCCTTGTGAAATCATGCCCCCATATCTTTAATGTTGCATTGATATATCTAGTTGTGGGTATTTTTTAGTAATTGCATATTTACATGATGTCCAAAATTATAATGTGCTTGGCTAGCACAATAACCAAATGCATCGATTTTGCTTGCCAATACATAAAATGATAAATCCACGGTGGGGCCTTGGCCTTGAGCTCCACACCATGATTTAATATCGTTATTTATATCATTTACAATTTAATGAAATTGGGGTCTAAACCGGGGTGTTACACTAATCTTCTCTCTTTCTTGCTCTACTCTACTCCTACTAGCAATCCACACACAACCTGTATCAACTCGACCTTCTCTACCTGTCTGTGCACTCAGCTGTAGAACCACTACTCTGATGCACTCAGCAATCTAGACTCATTAACCAAAAACTATCTATCTCAGGTATAGCTCAAGCATATTTTCCAAGAGTCTAGATATTACTCAAAATTGTTGTATCAGCTAATCAACTCAAAACCATCTAACCCATTTACAACTTGGGTTCCTTATTTTATATCCCTATTACAGACTCGATATAGGTCCCATACATGCTTATTACAGACTCAATACTTACTCAATATAGACTCTAACAGACAAAGATTCAGTCACTATCCCAGCCGACTTACTATCTTCAGCCAACAGGTTGTCTTTCCTATTCTAGCAATACATAACAAAAATGTGCTATCAGCCTTACTTACAAATATGCCTTTACGCGTGTGGTTTCCATCGGCTCCAGCCAAGATCGTATCCATGATCGCTAAGGACTGTCACTTTCTCAACGTTATGCCTTACTGTCATTTTCCTCTCGTTACGCTTCTTCACACACCTGCTTCTACGAATATTCTGCCATGCCATCTCATATCTTGCTCTATCCTTCTATCGTAGCTTACTAATCTGGTGCAGCTTCCTCATCCCATGCCTTCTCCTTGTCTTCTTCTTCACTTTCCTTCTTTTGTCGCAACATTCTTCCCTTTCCTTTGATGATGCTTCCTCTGTCGTATCTCCTTCGTCTTATCCTTTACAATCTTCTTCCATACTTAGGAATAATTCTACAAGAATTCTTCCCTTCTGTCCCGAGGCCCAACATGGATGGTTTCTTGATTGTTATTGTACATGGATGCATATGTTAGGATTTCGTTTTCACTATCATATTTTTCACTTTGCCGATAATTGTTTTGAAGGAATAGTTAGGAAGTTCACAAGTACTTTACTACTTGCAAACATTTCCACTTTTTTTAGCAAAGCGAAAATCACACATCAAAGTTAACATTTTACTTGTTGGACAAATTTTTTTATGCTATCACCAATCACATATAGAAGGGACCTAAAATATATTCTCTTCTTTAATATGCTATTTGCTTTGTGCCCACAAGTGATATTATCAAATAAAAAAGGAAAGATAGAGTGAAATGCCTCCCTTATCACTTTCTCATTTAGGTAGTTTATTTTGCATAAAGTATTTTATACTTAGGAGATTAGTTAGACAAAGTATGAATTCCAAGTTCACATTATTTGTATCTTCAATTTATTATTTCAAGCAATTTTGTTGCTAGTACTTTACTTCACACATTGTGGTTTGGTCACTTGAAGTACACACCTGAAGGACATAAATGGTTTTCTCATTTTGTTATGCTCTTCACATTGCACCCATAAAGCGATCTTGGTGAATCAGAAAGAGTGATAAGTATAAACTACCTCTTCCATTGCACCATTTAAGTTAAAAATGTTCATGATGCCAATGCAACCCATTTAAAAACAAACAACAAATATATATAACTAACTTAAAACCTTCACAAAGGGGTCACTAAACAATTTATACTCTAAATTAGGCTTGTGGGGATAGGTATCCAAATAACTCCCCATAACCATTTCTGATATCAAACATAGTTGTTTTCCTAGGGAGATTAAAACTCTTTCATCCCAAGTGTGCAAAACCCAAGACAAGGAGATACCATGTGGGTTCAAATGCTGAGGTCAAGCAATTTTTGTTATTCTCTTTGAGCCACCTAATGCTATTTTCACAGTAATTGTTGACTCTTGGAGGCTAAGAGTCCCTTGTTTGTGCTTTCAAAGATAACTTAGTGGACAAAAACTAGGATTTATAGCCAAGTGAGATTTATGGGACACACTTGTACTTGAGATAGATCGTGTTGGCAATTGGGAAATGTTTCCAGTTCCATCAAGACATAGCCCTAATGCCCCTCACTATAATTGACTACCTTCAATTGTCCTCTTAAGTAGATGAAGGCCCCATCTGTTGAGAGATTTTTGGAAGGCCCGGTTAAATTTTAGTGGAGGGACTTTAAAACTCATAAGACACGCTCTTCTATATTTTTTCAAAACCATAGTGCAAGAAAATTCCCATATCAAACAAACATATATATTGTAGTTAAAATAAACTTTCCTGGCCACTTTGTATAATCACATATTAATTGTTTTGATTAGAAAGATCTTTTGTATTAACATCACTCTTTTGAAATCATGTTTTTATGTACTCAAAATAATTCACAATCAATAGCCACAAAGAGTCATTAGTTACTTCAATGATCACGTTGAATTAGAGGTATCCTCCCACTATTTGGAGGATTTATGGGTATTCCACTCTCTCCGCTACGATTATTTTTATCCCATTAACACTCATCTGTGATGGAAACATTGGTAGGATCATTTTTTCTTGGGTTATTCTTGTTTATCTCATCAAATCCTCCAAGGAGTTCACCTCCCACCAATTTGTTGGCATCCCTAGGTTTAGGATCCTTGGTAATTACACCACCAAGCATCTCATGCAGTCAACAAGCATCAACAATGTTAGGAATAGGTGTTCCACCTCCACCTCCAACTCTCACTGCCCCTTCCCTCTTCATCCAAAATATTTGATACGTGGTGTCACTAAATCTCCCAAATTATTTAAGTTAAACAATGAACCCATCCAACATGATCCAAATTGGCCACCAACGCCAACCAAACCACCCTACAATATTCCCAAATTCAACGGTTGTTCGAGTGAGGACCCAACACCACATGTTGTGACATTTCATTTATGGTATTCAACAAACAACATAACTGAAAACACCCTCCGGCTTAGGTTGTTCCAAATAACCCTTATTGGATCATCAACCAAATGGTATATAAATGAGACTAGTGAGTCACATACGCATTTTGTGTCATTAGAAAATGCAGTCATTTCAGTCTTCAAATACATGTATGCCATGGCACATGATTAGAACCACTCAATGATTTTTTGTCCAAAATCACTTACCCATATCATGGATCACATTCACAAATGGCATCAATGGTGAAGGCTATGTAAGATTGAATTCAAAGACAAACTCCTCTTAGATTGGTTTTTGAATCTCTCTTACTTATTATCACCAAAGACATGGTGATTACTATTTCATAGATAGAAGACGAGGACATTCTTAAAGCCCAACATTTCAACCTAATCTATGCCTAGTCAAGATATATGTACCCGGTTCTTCTATATTCCTCTTTTCCTCGCGGTTTTGAAAGAGATATGCCTAATGCATCACATGTTGTGGATGGGATAGTTAGACTTATTATCCATGTATGTACCCCATTCAACCACACATCCCCCTATGGAAATAGCCATAATAGCTACTCTAAGGTTGAATATTATCCCACTCAAGAGAATACTAGTATGCCTTATGGACAACAAATCATGGGTCCTCATGAAACCCCTTATAATAGTCACCTCGACCAACAAAGTGGATTTTACCAAGCACACCCCCACAAGGGATGCAAGTGCAAACTCAAACCCTCCATACAACACACAACAAATTGGTGGAAACACATCAACATATTTGTTGAATTATTGTAACTTCGAAGAATATTCTATATGTTTTGTTTCGTGGTCCCCGATGTTTTTATCGGGAGAATCACTTGTATTTATTTATACCCCAATGTTTCTAATCGGGAGAACTAATAATAGTCATGAGGAAGTCCCCTCCATTGTAAGTCGGGTCATTAGTAACCCAGTTGTGGTTACTCGAGCCTACAAGATTAAATTAGGATTACTCGAGCCTACATAACTGATTTAATTATTAAAGTGAATGAACGAATATAAATAGAGGTGTGGAGCTCCTCATTTGGGACACACACACTCACTTGTGTAACGCGTTAGTGAGAGAAAGAGAAGTAGCTGGAGAAGCTTTGGTTTTACCTTTTATATTTTTGGGGCATCTATATTGAGGAAGCTTTTGCTGGGTTTTTCCTTTTAGGGTTTTCCCAGGATAAATCTGTGTTGTTCTTGTGATACTGTTTCTTTCAGTGATCCTGTTTATATGATTTTGTTATGAAATTGAAATTAAATTCTAATGATATAGCTTAGCATATGGAATTTTAACATGGTATCAGAGCTAGCATGAATAGGACAGCTTTCACAAGGTGAAAAATCCCTCTCTCTCCCTGGCAAAAATTAGGGTTTCGAAATTTTTTTATTTCGGAAAACTGTTTGCATAGAAAGTTGTTCCCTCCTAGAGCACATCTATTGAGCCTGGAAGCAAGTTTTTTGGGTGACTGAGTCTCCGAGAAAGTCAAACCCTAGTTTGATAGCTGCAATAGAAAACTACTAAACCAGAAAAGTAGCTGGAAGTTGCAGAAGTTGAATCTTGCAAGTTTGATTTGGAAGGTGAAGATTTGAGATCTCCAGAAACCAAGCACACCAATCAACTTGCCTCAGTCAAGTGCATCTCCTGGTAATTTCAATTTCTCATTCCGCAGAATTTCAATTTTTTGTGATTTTTTGACAAGATGGCCCCAAGCACTAAGCTTGAGGACAAGCTAGAAGGCATAGATAATTTCCAAGCATGGAAATATAGGATTGGTCTCATTCTCCAAGAGAATGATCTTGATAAGTATATCAAAGAGGAAGTCCTTGAACCTGAAGAAACCGAAGCTAAGGAGAAACACAAGAAGGATATGATTAGGGCACAAAGGATTATTGATGACTCTATCAAATATCCAATGATCCCTCAAGTGTCATCCAAGAAGACTCCAAAATATATGTATGATGCCCTATCCAGAATGTATGAGGGTAGAGACATCAACAGAAAGATGAATCTAAGAGCTCAACTGAATAGCACCAAGATGAGTCATGGAGAATCCATTCAGGACTACTTCACAAGGGTTTCTCAGATCAAAGAACAACTAGAAGCCATTGGAGACAAACTTGATGAAGATGAGATGGTTATGACTACTCTCAATGGTCTCACTAGACCCTGGGAGTCATTCATTCAAATGATGTGTGCCAGGGAGGAAAGCATGAAGTTTGATGTGGTATGGGAAGAGAGGAGACTAGAGTGGCAAATAGAGAAGCCTTACTAAAGGAGGATGATCAAGCCCTAGCAACTCATACCAAAAGAAGAAGAAATCAACCCAACTTCAAGAAAGGAAACTACACGGAGCATCAACCTCCCAAAAGATTCCAAAGATCAAGAGAAAGTCTATCAAATAAGGACTACTCTGGCTTTCAATGTTTCCATTGTGACAAGATAGGACACATTGCCAGAAATTGTCCTATGAAGAAACAAGAATATTAGAAGAGGATCAACAACAACAAAATATATCATGCTCATCTAGCTAAAGATGAGAATGAAGAAGAAGAAGAGGAAGGACCTCCAAGAAAGAAAGCAAGAGAAGAAGTTGCAGAAGAGTATGTACTAT
This sequence comes from Pseudotsuga menziesii, assembly GCA_001517045.1. Lineage (NCBI taxonomy): Eukaryota > Viridiplantae > Streptophyta > Pinopsida > Pinales > Pinaceae > Pseudotsuga > Pseudotsuga menziesii. The sequence goes on from LPNX010376449.1 coordinate 222,232, forward strand.
TCTCTACTCTCTCTGGGTCTGTAATACCTGGAGAAGACACTTGGAATATTTATAGTGGTGCTTCAAAGCACATGACGGGACAAAAGAAAACTCTGTCCAAACTTGAAGAAAATAACTCTCCTCAGAAAGTATCCCTAGGAGATGACTATCAATATACAATAAAAGGAGTTAGTGAAGCAAGCTACAAACTTGATTCAGGTAATCCCCTAAAGATGAAAGATGTATTATATGTACCTGGTCTGAAGAAGAATTTACTTTCTATCTCAACTTTAGATAAGAAATGATTCAAATTTTCTTTCATAGATGGTCAATTACTCATGCGGACCAAAGGAAAGAATATTGAAGATGCAGTCATCATTGGTGAAGAAGAAGGAGGCTTGTATAAACTCAAGGGACATGCAGAAACAACCTTTGTTCATGAGTCCACTGATCCTAGTGAACTATGGCTTAGAAGGATTTCTCACATCAATTACAAAGCACTACCTCATGTGAACAAAGTAGTGACGGGATTACCATACATGAAGATCAAACATGAAGGCATTTGCAAAGGATGTGCGAAAGGAAAGAACATCAAGAATCCATTTCCGAAGAGCGAAACAAAAACAAAAGGTACGTTAGAATTGAATCATTTAGATGTATGTGGTCCAATGTCCTCCACATATTTAAGTGGCTTTGAATATTATATTACATTTATTGATGACTATTCAAGAAATACTTGGATATACTTCTTGAAAGCAAAGAGTGAAGTGTTTGAGAAATTCAAAGAATTCAAATCCTTGATAGAGAATCTCTCAGACAAGAAAATAAAGACACTCCGATCAGACAATGGTGGAGAATACACTTCAAAATAATTTGAATCTTTTTGCAAAGATTCCGGAATCAAGAGGGAACTAACTACCCCCTACAATCCTCAAAAAAATGGGGTTTCGGAAAGAAAGAACAGAACCGTCATGGAAGCAGTGAAGACAATGATATATGATCAAGATCTTCAAATGCATCTATGGGAAGAAGCAGCAAGAATTGCAATCTATGTACAGAATAGAATATCTCACAGTTCTCTTGGATTCAAGACTCTAGAAGAGATGTTCACGGGAAAGAAGCCTGAGGTAAGTCACCTCAAAATATTTGGTTGTCCAGTATATATTCATATACCAAACGAGAAAAGAACCAAGTTGGACCCTTCAGGGAAAAAGGGGATATTTGTTGGATACTGTGAAGTATCCAAGGCATTCAGAATTTACATTCTTGGATTTCATCACATGGAAATCAGTCGAGATGTAACATTCGATGAAGAAGCAGCTCTCAAGAAATCCAAAAAATGCGAACATGAAGAAGTATATGAGGAAGATGCACCTCCCAGAAATGTAGAGACTACATTCCTACCTGAAGATGAATCTCCTTAAGAGCATGACATGACAGAACCACAATAACCTCCTACGATGGAGATATCACAAAAGAGAAAGCCTACTTGGGCAAGAGATATTACTCAAGAAGCAGAAAGATATGGAGCTCCTGAAGGCTCCACAAGGGTAAGTAAGAAGCCTAATAATTTCTCCAACTATGTAGCCTTGACGTGTGACCTTGTAGATCAAGAACATACAAACTACGAAGAAGCGGTGCAGAAGAAAGAATGGGTAGAAGCAATGACTAAAGAATACCAGTCAATAATGAAGAATGATGTATGAGATATAGTTCCCAAACCAGAAGGAAAGAGTGTAGTATCCTCCAAATGGATCTACAAGATAAAGCATGCAGCTGACGGAAGTATCAAGAAGTATAAAGAAAGATTTGTGGCCAGAGGTTTCTCTCAGAAAGAGGGAATTGATTATGAAGAAACATTTTCCCCAGTAGCATAGTATACATCGATTAGAGCTATCATGGAACTTGCATCCATGATGAAGTGGGACTTACACTAGATGGATGTGAAAACAGTCTTCCTAAATGGTGTGATTGAAGAAGAAGTATACATAGAAGAACCACAAGGATTTGAAGTTGAAGATAGAAGAACTCATGTATGCAAGTTGAAGAAGGCCCTGTATGGCCTAAAGCAAGCTCCCAGAGCTTGGTATGGAAGGATGGATAGTTTCCTAACAAGCATGGACTTTACCAAGAGTAAAGCCAATCCTAACCTTTATTTCAAGGTTATAGAAGAAGAACCTGTCATATTATTACTATATGTGGATGATTTATTTTTGACAGGGAATGAGAAACAGATTATGGAAAGTAAGAAGAAACTCGCTAAAGAATTTGAGATGAAAGACCTTGGGTTAATGCATTATTTCCTAGGTCTGGAAGTATGGCAAAGTTCAGAAGGAATCTTTCTCAACCAAGGAAAGTGTGTTGTAGAGATATTGAAAAGATTCAATATGTTGGATTGCAAATCCATGGCCACACCCATGGATTTCAACCTGAAGTTATTAGCTGATGACTCATCAGAGTTAGCGGATGTGACTCAATACAAACAGATTATTGGATCGTTGATGTACCCAAAAAATACCAGACCTGGCATTTGTTTTGTTGTGAATACTCTGAGTCAATATCTAGTTCAACCTAGATGTGTTCACCTGGTAGCTACAAAACATGTGATGAGATATCTGAAAGGGACTATAGACTTTGGTCTATACTATGATGGAAACCATGACTACAGATTGTATGGCTATACAGATGCATATTGGAATAGAAGTATCTCAGATAGGAAAAGCACATCAGATGGATGCTTTTGTCTGGGATCTGCTATGATTACATGGTTTAGAAGGAACAGTCCAGTGTTGCTCTTAGCATGGCTGAAGCAGAATATATAGCGGCTTGCTCTACTAGTTGTGAATCCATATGGTTTCGAAAGCTGATGTTAGGTTTATTCAACCTGGAATTGGATACTACCATGATTCTATGTGATAACCAAATTTGTATAATGATGGCAAAGAACCCAGTGTTCCACGATAGATAAAAGCACATAGAAATCCGATAGTTCTACATTCGAGATATGGTGCAGAAGGGCGCCATAAAGCTCCAGTATGTAAGTACTGATGAACAAGTTGATGATGTGTTGACAAAGCCTCTGTCTCAGGTAAAGTTTGAATACTTTCATGACAAGCTTGGTGTTGTTCGGAAAGACCTTCCTCGAAAGGGGGAGCAGTGGGATTGTATCATCCCTCGGTACTTTCCCTAAAGTGATCCAATGACCTTGGTCCTCAATAATTAAAAGGGATTGTATCATCCCAGGACATCTGTCCATGATGGATCCGGTGACTTCAGTCCTCAAGAATGTGGTGGGATTGCATCATCCCTAAACTTCTGTACAAAATGTATCTGGAGGCTTCAGCCCCCGTGAATGTGGTGGGATTGCATCATCCCTGAACTTCTGTTCAAAATGTATCCAGAGGCTTCGGCCCCCGTGAATGTGGTGGGATTGCATCATCCCTAAAATTCTGTTCAAAATGTATCCAGAGGCTTCGGCCCCCGTGAATGTGGTGGGATTGCATCATCCCTTAACTTCTATTCAAAATGTATCTGGAGGCTTCAGCCCCCATGAATGTGGCGGGATTGCATCATCCCTGAACTTCTGTTCAAAATGTATCCAGAGGATTTGAACCCCGTGAATGTGGTGGTATTGCATCATCCTTGAACTTCTGTTCAAAATATATCTAGAGGCTTCGGCCCCTGTGAATGTGGTAGGATTGCATCATCCTTGGACCTAGTCCTAAAGTGATAGGGACTGATTATCCCGTAATCAATCCTGTGACTTCGGTTTTCGAGAATGTGGTGGGATTGCATCATCCCTAGAATTTAAGTCCGAAAGTGATCCGAAGACTGTTGTCTTTGTGTTGTGGATTGTAGGTTGTTGTTGATGATGATGATGTTACTGATCAAAAGATCAGAGTGTGACGATGATGATGTTACTGATCAAAATATCAGAGTGTGATGACGATGACGTACTGATCGCAAGATCAGAGTATGATGATGATGATGATGCTGATCGAAAGTTCAGAGTATGATGATGATGATGATGTTACTATGATGATGGCGTACTATGATGATGATGATGTTGATTGAAAGATCAAAGTGTTGATGATGATGCTGATTGAAAGATCAAAGTGGTGCTGATGATGATGATGTTGATTGAAAGATCAAAGTGCTGCTGATGATGATGACACTGATTGAAAGATCAAAGTGCTACTGATGATGATGTTGCTGATCAAAAGTTCAAAGTTCTGTTGATGATGATGTTGTTGATTGGAAGGTATGATGATACTATCTTTCAAATTGTTGCTGCTGTTGAAATTGAAGATGAAGACTATATGATGTTGAAAAGCTTCCAATGATTTATAGATGTGTCACCCTGATGATGTTGATGATGTCCTCTCTCTCCTATTATTGTTGTTGTTGATGATGTTGTAGAATACCCTTCTCGTTAAGGGGGGTGTTGAATTATTGTAACTTTGAAGAATATTTTATATGTATTTTTTTAGTGGTCCCAGATGTTTTTACCGGGAGAATCACTTGTATTTATTTATACCCCGATGTTTCTAATAGGGAGAACTAATAAGAGTCAAGAGGAATTCCCCTCCGTTGTAAGTCGGGTCATTAGTATCCCAGTTGTGGTTACTCGAGCCTACAATATTAAATTAGGATTCTCAAGCCTACATAACTGATTTAATTATTAAAGTGAACGAACGAATATAAATAGAGGTGTGGTGCTCCTCATTTGGGACACACTCACTCACTTGTGTAGCGCATTAGTGAGAGAGAGAGAGAAGTAGCTGGAGAAGGAGGAGCATCGGTCTTTGGTTTTACCTTTTATATTTTTGGGGCATCTATATTGAGGAAGATTTTGCTGGGTTTTTCCCTTTAGGGTTTTCCCAGGATAAACATGTGTTGTTCTTGTGATACTGTTTCTTTCAGTGATCCTGTTTATATGCTTTTGTTATGAAATTGAAATTAAATACTGATGATCTAGCTTAGCATATGGAATTTTAACAATATTATTCCATATCAGGTTAATATGGAGGACCCCCATATAGAAACCATCCATTTCTTAAACCACCAACATCACAAAACCCCACCCCACAAGTTAGGGTCAATTTTTTCCAACTCCCACCTACTCAGAAAATACATGTTTAAACATCTAAATATGGTAAATCCACTGAGTTCACAAAATAATGTGAAAAATAAAGGTAAAAGCAAATCTTGAAACCTACCATAAGGACTAGGGGCATTGCCCCTATACCAAATAAAGGAGAAAAACAATCCATATAATCAAAATCAAAATGGTAACCATCAACCAAAACAAGGAAAGAACAATGGCCTACAAATCAACTTCCCTTGCACATTGTTGGCTCCAAATTGTGTACAAATGAAACCATGAGATTGTTGCTCAATATTATGATCGTTAATGAGTTAGTTTGTTCAAAATTGAGTAAAAAATTGTTTCAATGTAATTGGAGCTAGTGGAACATTTATTGTCCACCTCCTTCAGATATGGGATAAATAGAGGGTTTGAGAGGTCATTGAGACATCATGTGTTGTATTGAGTTTTCTTTGTAACACACAACTCAGACATTGAAGAGATACAGGTGCATAAGACCAAATATAAGAGAGAGTTTTGTAACTCCCTTGCTCGCCATGCATAAGGAAGGGCTATGTAATTAGTTAATTAATATTGAATAAAAGCATATCTAAGTTTGATGTGGTTACTATGAGTTTTGATTTTTTTTCTTACTATTGTGTGTTGTTGAATGATTCTTCGATCTATTGCAAAAACGTCCTATTGTTAGAGTTTTATGCATATTTAGTTAGGGTTTCTTAAATAAACCGTTGGCGCATGAGAAAAGTGCCAATGTGAATTATACAATAATTGTTGGCATTACACTCATCATTCCCGCCAAATTTTTGAATACAAAAGAATGAAGGTGATGATTGTTGGATAGGGCACTTAAACCCACCACAAGGAACTAATGCCCCCAACAACCATTTCCCAATCAAGTTGCACTCAAAGTCTTACATAACCCATTTCCCCATCAAGGATTTGTATCAACCCAACAAGAGATAAACAATATCTCCCATCAAGTAGGACCTCAAAACTTGGCCCAAAATAGAGATTCAACTTATGGAGACAAAATTATGAAATTGGATTAAATCAATCTTCAAACCCGAAACTAGTAATACAACATGCCCCCATATTTACCTTTATCCAATCCAACAAGTAACCAAGCATCTACTAATGAACCCTTGTGAATTCCACTTCCTAATAGTGACACAACACCACATGTTTCAAAGACACCTTTATGATGCACTACTCATAACTCTCATGCAAGAGATTCTCAAAACTACGACATTGTCGATGACTTGGCATAATCACATGTTTCCATTTCCACTGTAGGAGTCCTTAAAACATTCCCTTCCCAAAAGGAAGAATTTTTATCTGCAATAGGAGTTGTAGACATGCCAAATTCATGGTTAATGACACTTGATTTGATAATATTGAGCCATAACTTCCAGTGTTGGTGGAATTTCAAATACCTACCATCATTTGAAACATTCACATTCATTGATGTCTCATTGATGTATCATTCCCTTCCAGTGTTGGTGGAATTTCAAATACCTACCATCATTTGAAACATTCACATTCATTGATGCATGATTGATGAAGGTGCACCTATATGCATTGTGTCCACCATAGTATGGATAAAATTATATTCCTCGGAACTAATCCCATTATCCATCACACTTAGGTCTTACCATGAAAATCCATCTCAATCGGAAGGGTTGTACCAAAACTTTCTTGACAAGTTAGAGGGGAAAATGTTTCAATCAACATTGAGGTCATAAATGCTCTACTAGATAACAACATCCCATTAGGATGTAGTTATATGTACACAATGAAAATAGTAGCCTTCTTAATCTTCCACATGATGATGTCCCCCATGATGGAAGAGGCATCACCATTTACCAATTAAACACTGCAAACCTCGACCAACAACCAATCTTGACAAGATCTTACCACTGGTAAGAAAATTTCAAGAACCATAGTCTTACAAAGAGACGAGACTTGATATGTTCAAATAATATTTTTTATTAGGAATATATCATGAATCCCCTCCTCTTGTCTATACCATAACCTCATTGAACAAAGTAATGACCATCTCAACCTTAGCATCGTCATTAATGACACTTGTCCTGCTTAGTAAGAGTCACCAACAAGCCTCCACCCCTTTGATCCCGTCACCCAAATCCCATTATTTTAACCATCATATAGAGTCTATTAGCACCTTGTGATGCCTACATTATCCATACTAGGATCACTTTGGGATTACCGGTATGGTACCTATTAGCCCCACTGTTGAGTCCCATGATAGCATCACAAACCCATATAATATTAAACTCAATATATGCCCACAAACCCTTACACAATAAGACTCAAGAGAAACATCATCTCCCATCATACAACAAGAATGGGGACCAACAAAACAACTAGGAGAAAGAATGAGAAAGTAGAGGGCACCAATACCAATGCACCTATTACTACTATGGCCACACCCTCATGTGCCTTATGAAATTTTCACGGTCATGTCACCAATAATTGTTGTACTTTCCCAGAATTGAGAAACCCCCTACATACCTCTACCAAGGGAATTACTCATCTGGCTCAAAAATAAGCTACCAAAGGAAGTAGTCAGCCATTATAGAAGTAGTAAGACATTATAGACAAACCATCCATGTGCTATATGTCATACGTTTGGCTACTATACCCACCATTTTCCATCCCTCCAAAAATGTTATACTGAGTTAGCTACTATTCACCAAACCTCTATCCTATCTACCCCAACTTCCTTGCGGTCATAGGTTCAAGGATAGGACCCTACCATCCATGACATTAGAAAGAACAAGGAAAACAACACTACAACAATGAAAAAACCTTCTATCGGAGGTTTTTGCAGAACCTCCCCCAAAAGACTCTTTTTTTCCATTTATAGCAGAGGCATGCAGGTGGAGTATTTAGTAGAGATTTTATTATTGGCGATCTTAAAGGAAACACACACACTAGTGCATTAGTATAAAATAATCTCCAGTGCATAACCATATTACACACACTGACATCGAAATATTTCACAATCAAATTTAAAAAATATGTTTATTTTTATATCTGCATAGGTTGCCTGGTGTTTTTAAGTTGACATAACTCACCGGGGGATTACGACATAAGACACATTGACTTTTATCAAATATTTTGGAAAATAATTACCTTCATTTATTAAAAAATATCTATATCTAAACAGTGGGATACACACACACAAACACATTAGTTCCTAATAATTCATGAACAACACTCATTTATAGTGGAGGTAAGCGAGCATAATATTTTGTGAAGGTTGTCTCATCGGTGCTCTTAAATGAAACCCACACCGATGTGTTAGTATATAATAAGCCTCGGCATGTAACCAGATTAAATACACCAGAAGAAAAATGGAGTAAGCTATCTACCCGACGATTTGCACCAGGTCCCACCTGGGTCGTCTAATAGATAGCTTACTCCGTTACCTTACATCGTGAGGTAGATACCCTCGATCCCACCAGAATGACTGCTCTCTTCTCGTCAAAAAACTTCATCGCTAGACATGGGTCCACCCGACTCTTCTTCATCGGAAAACTTCTACTTATAACTGCAGTCTCCTCGAAAGAGGATGAAATTATTTTCGTCTGGCATGTGATTGTGCTCGGCATATCTGTGAGTGTCAAATTCATCCCAAGAATATAAACAATTCATTTGTTTCTCGATAGGTCGTTTCTGCACCAGTCATTAAGAGATCCACAAATGATCTACTCATTGTTAATCTCTGAAAACAGAGAATTAAAAAAAATCTCAAAAAGGTTGATTGCGAGCTTGAGCTCTCTCAAGGTTCTGGATTTGAGCCCGACTATAGTGCAGACACTGCCAGAGACTTTAGGGTGTTTGAAACAACTGCTATCTTTGAGGTTTACATGCCACTGAAATTATTTTTACATGTTTATGATGAACAATTGAAGGTAAGGTAGAATCAATCTTGTTTTATATTCCAACTTTTGTTTTGGCATAAATTTTGGATCCCTATCGGCATTCACCGCAGAATCTTTGGTTGTGGTGTGTAAGCTTTGTTGTTCCTAGTGGATTGTTAACTCGGTATGTAAACAAAAAACGAAAGAAAATGCTAACAGAGAGTGACTTACTTTCCTTGTTTCGATATGTAAATCGAAAAGACCAGGCAATAAAAAAAAGCTATAAAACTATAATAGCAGAACAATAATAGACATAACATATGAGTACGAATGAAGATCTACCAATCAAAAATCCAATCCAATATTTAATTTAGAAACAAAAACATGTAAAACTCAAGGAACCCTTCTACAATTTTATAATCTCCCCCTGTACAATTAATACATAGAACCAACCAGTAAAACATAGGTCCCCAACTTCACTAAATATCAAATGGGGATACTTTACATACATATATTTCTCAGTAATCTTCATATAATCTTATGGGTAACAATGGCACAGTGCAGTTTCTTAGCCCACCATTCACTTGACTCACGCCCATACTCCCACAACTTTATTTCTATAAAAGCCAAGTATAATTCATATTGCTAATAAGAAACTAGTACAAAATCACTTATATTTAAATTTAACAATTATGGAATGTAAATATAAATATTACACGAGACATATTCTTCTACAATATTCGTGTTTATAAACTAAAAATGGTAGGCACAACCCATTATTTATCCCAGAATTAAATTTTGCTGTCTCTACGCTGACAACAATATTGCAAGTTGCAACAAAATTCCAAATGGACGCGTTTTACGGTATCGAAAATTCGATGTGTTGTGAGGGTGAGATGTGTAGTTTGAATCTTCATGACAACACCTCCAAATCCAATATTAATGAATTAAATTCATGGCTATGTCAAAACAAATGTTATCACACCACTTACAAATCGAGCATTAATTAAATAAGTTCATGGCTATTGCAGGGCGATCGCATACACAGATAAGGAAATCAAGTTATGATGGAACCAAAAAAACATACTAAATTTGTGGCTATCGCAGGGTGATCACACACAATAAACAAATAAAATATATGTGGTTTTGGATTAGTGGCACCGGACTGGTAAGAAATATTCAGAAATATCATTTTTTTTTGTTTTTTAAGACATTTCGATATAAATAGACATACAGAGGCACAAAACTTTGAAGATGATACACTGTAATTGTTGAAATATTGTAACTTCGAAGAATATTCTATATGTAGTTTTTGTGGTCCCCGATGTTCATACCGAGAGAATCACTTGTATTTATTTATACCCCGGTTTTTCTAATGGGGAGAACTAATAAGAATCATGAGGAAGTCCCTCAGTTGTAATTTGGGTCATTAGTACCCCAATTGTGGTTACTCGAGCCTACAAGATTAAATTAGGATTACTCGAGCCTACATAATTGAATTAATTGTTAAGTGAACAAAAGAATATAAATAGAGGTGAGGTGCTTCTCATTTGAATACACTCACATTCACTTGTGTAGCGCATGAGAGAGAGAAAGAGAAGTTGTAGCTGGAAAAGGAGGAGGATCAATTTTTTGGTTTTACCTTTTATCTTTTGGGGGCATCTATATGGAGGAAGCTTTTGTTGGGTTTTTCCGACGATAAATATGTGTTGTTCTTGTGATACTGTTTCTTTCAGTAATCATGTCTATATGCTTTTGTTATGAAATTGAAATTGAATGTTGATAATCTAGCTTAGCATATGGAATTTTAACATGGTATCAGAGCTAGCCTGAATAGGATAGCTTTCACAAGGTGAAAAATCCCTCTCTCTCTCTCCCCAGAAGAAATTAGGGTTTTAAGAAAATTTTTGATTTTCGGAAAACTTCTTGCATAGAAAGTTGCACCCTCCCAGAACGCATATATTGAGCCTGGAATCAAGGTTTTTGGGTGAGTGAGTCTCCAGAAAAGTCAAACCCTAGTTTGACAGTTGCACCAGAAAACTTTTGAACCAGAAAACAGCTGGAAGCTACAGAAGCTGAATCTTGCAAGTCTGATTTAGAAGGTGAAGACTTGAGATCTCCAAAAACCAAGCACACCAGTCAACTCACCTCTGTTAAGCGCATCTCCTAGTAAGTTCAGTTTCTCATTCCACGGAATTTCAAATTTTTGTGATTTTCTGACAAGATGGCCCCAAACACTAAGCTTGAGGACAAGCTAAAAGTCATTGAGAATTTCCAAGCATGGAAATACAGGATTGGTCTCATTATCCAAGAGAATGATCTTGATAAGTATATCAAAGAGGAAGTTGCAGAACCTGAAGAAGCTGAAGCCAAGGAGAAGCACAAGAAGGATATGATTAGGGCACAAAGGATTATTGTTGACTCTATTAAGGATCACTTGATCCCTCAAGTGTCATCCAAGAATACTCCAAAAGAAATGTATGATGCCCTATCCAAAATGTATGAGGGAAGAAACATTAACCGAAAGATGAATCTAAGAGCTCAACTGAAGAGCACCAAGATGAGTCATGGAGAATCTATCCAAGATTACTTCACAAGGGTTTCTCATATCAAAGAACAACTATCAGATCAAAGAACAACTAGAAGCTATTGGAGACAAACTTGATGAAGATGAAATGGTTATGACTGCTCTCAATGGTCTCACTAGACCCTGGGAGTATTTCATCCAGATGATGTGTGATAGGAAGGAAAGCATGAAGTTTGATGTGGTATGGGAAGACTGCATTCAAGAGGAGACTAGAGTGGCAAATAGAGAAGCCTTACTGAAGGAATATGATCAAGCCCTAGCCACTCACACCAAGAGAATAAGAAGTCAATCTAATTTCATGAGGATAAATTTCAAGGAGTCTCAACCTCCCAGAAGAGTCCAAAGAACAAGGGAAAATCCTCCAAATAAACACTACTCTGGTTTTCAATGTTTTCATTGTGATAAGATAGGACACATTGCCCAAAATTGTCTTATGAAGAGGAAAGAATATAAGAATAGGATTAACAACAACAAAATACATCATGCTCATCTAGATAAAGATGAGGAGGAAGAAGAAGAGGAGGAAGGACCTCCAAGAAAGCAAGTAAGAGAAGAAGATGCAGAAGAGTATGTACTATTCTCTGCACTCTCTTGGTCTGTAACACCTGGAGAAGAAACTTGGCTTATTGATAGTGGTGCTTCAAAGCACATGGCGTAACAAAAGAAAACTTTGTCTAAACTTGAAGAAAAGAGCTCTCCTCAGAAAGTATCCCTAGGAGATGACTATCAATATCCGATCAAAGGAGTTGGTGAAGCAAGCTACAAGCTTGATTTGGGAATTCCCCTGAAGATGAAGGAAGTATTGTATGTACCATGTCTAAAGAAGAATCTACTTTCTATCTTGGATTTAGATAAGAAAGGATTCAGAGTTGCATTCATAGATGGCCAAGTACTCATGTGTCCCAAAGGAAAGAAAATTGAATATGCAGCTATTATTGGTGAAGAAGAAAGAGGCCTGTATAAAATCAAGGGGCACTCAGAAACAGCCTTTGTTCATGAGTCCACTGACCCTAGTGAACTATGGCATAGAAGGATTTCCCACATTAATTACAAGGCATTACCTCATGTGAACAAATTAGTAACAGGACTACCAGACATGAAGATCAAACATGAAGGCATTTGCAAAGGATGTGCAAAAGGAAAGAACATCAAGAATCTATTTCCGAAGAGTGAAACAAAAACAAAAGGTATGCTGGAATTGATTCATTTAGATGTGTGTGGTCCAATTTCTTCTACATCCTTAAGTGGCTTTGATTATTATATTACATTTATTGATGACTATTCAAGAAAGACTTGGATATACTTCTTGAAACCAAAGAGTGAAGTGTTTGAGAAATTCAAAGAATTCAAAGCCTTGATAGATAATCTTTCAGACAAGAAAATAAAGACACTCTGATTAGACAATGGAAAAGAATATACTTCAAAAGAGTTTGAATCCTTTTGCAAAGATGCCGGAATCAAGAGGGAACTAACCACTCCCTACAATCCTCAACAAAATGGGGTTGCGGAAAGAAATAACATAACCATCATGGAAGCAATGAAGACAACGATATATGATCAATATATTCCAATGCATCTATGGGAAGAAGCAGCAAGAACTGTTGTATATGTACAGAATAGAATATCTCACAGTGCTCTTGGATTCAAGACTCCAAAAGAGATGTTCACGAGAATGAAGCCTGAGGTAAGTCGCCTCAAAATATTTGGTTCTCCAATATATATTCATATACCAAAAGAGAAAAGAACCAAGTTGGATCCTTCCGGAAAGAAGGGGATATTTGTTGGATACTGTGAAGTATCCAAGGCATTCAGAATTTACATTCCTGGATTCCATCACATGAAAATCAATAGAGATGTAATATTCGATTAAGAAGCAACTCTCAAGAGATCCAGAAAATGCCAAAATGAAGAAGTATATGAGGAAGATGCACCTCCCAGAAATGTAGAGACTACATTCCTACCTAAAGATGAAACTCTTGAAGAGAATGACATGACAAAACCACAAGAACCCCCTATGATGGAGATATCATGAAAGAGAAATCCTGCTTGGGCAAGAGAGATTATACAAGAAGCAGAAAGATATGGAGCTCCTAAAGGCTCCACAAGGGTAAGTAATAAGCCTAAGACTTTCTCCAACTATGTAGCATTGATGTGTGATCTTGTAGATCAAGAACCTACAAACTATGAAGAAGCAGTGCAGAAGAAAGAATGGGTAGAAGCAATGACCAAAGAATACCAGTCCATAATGAAGAATGATGTATGGGATATAGTTCCCAAACTAGAAGGAAAGAGTGTAGTATACTCCAAATGGATCTACAAGATAAAGCATGCAGCTGACGGAAGTATCGAGAAGTATAAAGCAAGATTTGTGGCCAGAGGTTTCTCTCAGAAAGAGGGAATTGATTATGAAGAGACATTTGCCCCAGTAGCACGATATACTTCGATTAGAGCTATCATGGAACTTGCATCCATGATGAAGTGGGACTTACACAAGATGGATGTAAAAACAGCCTTCCTGAATGGTGTGATTGAAGAAGAAGTATATATAGACCAACTAGAAGGATTTGAAGTTGAATATAGACCAACTCATGTATGCAAGTTGAAGAAGGCCTTGTATGGTCTAAAGCAAGCTCCCAGAGCTTGGTATGGAAGAATAGATAGTTTCCTGACGAGCATGGGATTTTCCAAGAGTAAAGTCGATCCTAACCTTTACTACAAGGTTGTAGAAGATGAACCTGTCATACTATTACTATATGTGGATGATTTATTTCTGATAGGGAATGAGAAACAGATTGTGGAAAGCAAGAAGAAGCTAGCTGAAGAATTTGAGGTGAAAGACCTTGGGTTAATGCATTATTTCGTAGGTTTGGAAGTATGGAAAAGGATAGAAGGAATATTTTTCAACCAAGGAAAGTATGCAGTAGAAATATTGAAAAGATTCAATATGTTGGAATGTAAATCCATGGCCACACCCATGGATTCCAACCTGAAGTTGTTAGCTGATGACTCATCAGAGTTAGTGGATATTACTCAATACAGATAGATTATTGGGTCATTGATGTATCTAACAAATACCAGACTAGACATTTGTTTTGATGTGAACACCTTGAGTCAATATCTAGTTCAACCTAGATGGGTTCACCTGATAGCTGCAAAACATGTGATGAGATATCTGAAAGGGACTATAGACTTTGGTCTATACTATGATGGAAACCATGATTACAGATTGTATGGCTATACAGATGCAGATTGGGCTGGAAGTATCTCAGACAGAAAAAGCACATCAGGTGCATGCTTTTGTCTGGGGTCTGCTATGATTTCATGGTTTAGCAAGAAACAATCCAGTATTGCTCTTAACACAGCGGAAGCAGAATACATAGCAGCTTACTCTACTAGTTGTGAAGCCATATGGCTTCGAAAGCTAATGTCAAATCTACTTGACCTAAAGATGGATACTACTGAGATTCTATGCGATAACCAAAGTTGTATAAAGATGTCGGAGAACCCCATGTTCCATGATAGATCAAAGCACATAGAAATTTGGTATTTCTACATTCAAGATATGATACAGAAAGGAGCTATAAAGCTTCAGTATGTGAGTACTGATGAAAAAGTTGCTGACGTGTTAACAAAGCCTCTGTCTCGGGTAAAGTTTGAACACTTTCGAGATAAGCTTGTTGTTGTTAGAAAAGACCGTCCTCGAAAGGGGGAGCAGTGATGTTGCAATGGGATTGTATCATCCTTGGACACTTGTCCTAAAGTGATCTAGTGACTTCAGTCCTTGAGAATGAAGAGGGATTGTATCATCCAGGGACATTTCTCCAGAAATGATCCGATAACTTCGGTCCTCGAGAATGAAGAGGGATTGTATCATCCTGGGACATTTGTCTAGAAATGATCCGATGACTTTGGTCCTCAAGAATGTGGTGGGATTGCATCATCCCTAAAATTCGGTTCAGAAAGGTATCTGGATGCTTCGGTCCCCGAGAATGTAGCAAGATTGCATCATCCTTGAACTTCGGTTCAGAAAGGTATCTAGAGGCTTTGGTATCTAAGAATGTGGTAGGATTGCATCATCCTTGAACTTCGGTTCAGAAAGGTATCTAGAGGCTTTGGTATCTAAGAATGTGGCAGGATTGCATGATCCTTGAACTTTGCTTTAGAAAGGTATTCGGAGGCTTCAGTCCCCGAGAATGTGGTAGGATTGCATCATCCTTGAACTTCGGTTCAAAAAGGTATCCGGAGGCTTTGGTCGCCAAGAATGTGGTAGGATTGCATCATCCTTGAACTTTGGTTCAGAAAGGTATCCGAAGGCTTCGGTCCTCGAGAATGTGGTAGGATTGCATCATCCTTGAACTTCGGTTCAGAAAGGTATCCAAAGGCTTCGGTCCCCAAGAATGTGGCGGGATTTATCATCCTTGAACTTCGGTTCAGAAAGGTATCCAGAGGCTTCTGTCCCCGAGAATGTTGTAGGATTGTATCATCCCTAGACTTAGGTCCAAAAGTGATCCAAAGACTTTCGTCTTCATGTTTTGGATTGCAGGTTGTTGCTAATGATGATGTTACTGATTGAAAGATTGGAGTGTGATGATGATGATGTACTGATCGAAATATCAGAGTGTGATGATGATGACGTACTGATCGAAATATTAGAGTATGATGATGATGATGATGTACTGATCGAAAGATCAGAGTATGATGACGATGATGGTACTGATCAAAATATCAGAGTATGATGACGATGATGATGTTGATCGAAAGATCAGAGTATGATGATGATGATGATGCTGATCGAAAGTTCGAAGTATGATGATGATGTTGCTGATAGAAAGATCAGAGTATGATGATGATGATGTTGTTGATCAAAAATTCAAAGTGCTGATGATGATGATGTTGCTGATCGAAAATTCAAAGTGCTGAAGATGTTGTTGGTGATCGAAAGGTCAAAGTGTTGATGATGATGTTGTCAATCGAGCAGCCAAAGTGTTGTTGCTGCTGAAATTGAAGATGAAGACTATATGATGTTGAAAAGATTCCAATGATCTATAGATGTGTCACCTTGATGATGTTGATGATGTCCTCTCTCTCCTACTATTGTTGTTGTTGTAGAATACCCTTCTCATTAAGGGGGAGTGTTGAAATATTGTAACTTCGAAGAATATTCTATATGTATTTTTTTTGGTCCCTGATGTTAATACCGGGAGAATCACTTGTATTTTTTTATACCCTGATGTTTCTAAATGGGAGAACTAATAAGAGTCATGAGGAAGTCCCATCCATTGTAATTTGGGTCATTAGTACCCCAGTTGTGGTTACTCGAGCCTACAAGATTAAATTAGGATTACTCGAGCCTACATAACTGAATTAATTATTAAGTGAACAAAGGAATATAAATAGAGGTGAGGTGCTTCTCATTTGAACACACTCACACTCCCTTGTGTAGCTCATGAGAGAGAGAGAGAGAAGCTGTAGTTAGAAAAGGAGGAGGATCGGTCTTTTGGTTTTACCTTTTATCTTTTTGGGGCATCTATATTGAGGAAGCTTTTGCTAGGTTTTTCCCTTTAGGGTTTTCCAAGGATAAATCTGTGTTGTTCTTGTGATACTGTTTCTTTCAGTGATCCTGTCTATATGATTTTGTTATGAAATTGAAATCAAATGCTGATAATCTAGCTTAGTATGTGGAATTTTAACAGTAATTTGGATTCTATCGACTTGAGAGGTCCTTGAACACTAAAGTCAATTTCTCAAGACCCAAATGTGAAAGGGCTTTAATAGGTAATTTTCTACTCTTTTTTTCCTCTATGAAACGTTGTTAATTTTCTATTAAACAATACATAGTAGTTTAGAGATGAACCAAAGCCTCCCTATTTTACTTGATCACTCCTCTTCCCCGGTTTCATTTAACTTGATCTCTTTACACATACTGTAGCACTTTCCAGTCTTGGAACATTTTCGAAGTCAGTAGACTGTAGTACTTCCCAATATTTGAAGAAAGAGGAGATCATTTGTGGAGGTCTTAATGGCTGGTGCAAAAATGACCTCACGAGAATCAAATGAATCGCTTTCCTGCTTGGGATGAATTTGACACTCACAAAGATTCCGTTGGGCACAATCAAATGCTAGGAGAAAATAATTNTGGGGCAAAAATGACCTCACGAGAATCAAATGAATCGCTTTCCTGCTTGGGATGAATTTGACACTCACAAAGATTCCGTTGGGCACAATCAAATGCTAGGAGAAAATAATTCTGTCTTCTGAGGAGACTGCAGTTACAAGTAGAAGAGCGGGTTGAACCCACATCTAGGGCTGAAGAACCTCACGGTGTAAGGTAACGGAGTAAGCTATCTAAAAATGGCCCCAATGGGACCCAATGCAAATCGTTGAGTAAATAGCTTACTCCAATACAAATATATCATCTTTGAATAAAAAAATTATGTTTATTGTTTTTACTCACATACATGTTTCAGTGCGTCCACATTGAAATAACTTACCGAAACATATGACATGAAATACATAAACTTTTGTCAAATATTTTTGAAAAAATAATAGTTCTCTCTCTATATCTCTAGAGAATGTGCACTACATATAAAACAACACAAAGTCTAATATTTTTGAAAAAATAATAATTCTCTCTCTATATCTCTAGATAATATGCACTACATATAAAAGGATCTGTCTAAATAGGGGACTTTTTGACTTTCAGGTTGATTTTCTGCTGGAATCCGATGAATTTAATCTACAAAATCTGTAATTTCTGTTTTTTGTTGGGCAATTTTAAGCTTAGAAATGAAATCAGGTGACAAGAAAACCCCCAAACACCCGCACTTTGTAAGATCTAACAATGTTTTTGAACGTTTTGAAAATTCCGTGAAGATTCATGGCAAAAATCTGGTAAAAACCAGCGGGAAATAGAGGTAAAAAAGTCCCCTCTTTAGACAACTCGCATATAAAAAAACACAACGATGCACAATAACGTATCGACAGCATCAGTGTGTCACAAACTATGGATCACTGAAGTGTCATAAAATATTTAATAATTAAATACACCAGCCATTGTTTCATAAATATTTCAACAATCAGTGTGTTTCACATAAATAAATGCACCAATGCATATGTGACATATATGTATCTCGCGCACTGACAAGTTTATCAACAGGGGAAAACTTAGTTTCATATTTTTTGAATGTACAGACTCCATACCCCTGTGCCACTATCAGTTAACCACACTAGGGTGAATTCACCAATCGCGCATGGCATTAGGGATTTTTCAAAAACATAACAACTGGCTTGTAATATAAAAGTGCATCAGAGTTTGGTGTAATAAAAAGTGTTTATCTACATGTAATTTCGTTGTTAAAACTCATTTCGTTTATTGAGAAAAATCCACATAGAGACATATCGACATTGTACAACCACCCCATCTTCAATGTTTCCAACCATTTTGGAAATATTGATTTTAATGTATGTTGCAACCATGCCTCATTGACTAGAAAAAGAGTAGGTAATGTGCTTACCTACTCATTTATTATAATTTTAGAAGATTAAAATTTTAAATTTGGCTTTAATTTGAATTTTTTTCATTTTTTTAAAAACATGTGCAGTGTGTTTAAGTTGTTCGATTTGCACCTAACAAATTGGTGCACCTTGTTAATTCACAAGGAACAAAAAAAATGACGTGTTTGTTGGCCCAATATACCCCTCAATAATGGTGTGTCAACATAAAAAAATTGCATCATTAACAATAGTGGGTTGATGGACGTATCGATGTTGGTGTGACCTAATATTGTAAATACATTGGATAAAATAAAAATACATATTAAGACCATGTTCATTCGGTTGTCTTAATAATTTGTAAAGCATTGTTCATGGTGCTGACTAATATTAACAACACAGTACTAAGAGAGAATAAAAATTCAACCAAACATATGGTTGTATCGGTGTGTAATTTAACATATGAGTGTTGATGTGCTAGTTGCGTGAACCATCTCCACAAAGTCGACCCCAGTAGAATTATCTAGAAGACAAGTTAAACACAAAAAGGAAGACAAGAGGGCCCCAGTAAAGAATACAAGTCGGTCCCAGTTGTAATTCAGAAGGTCAACAAGATAAGGTATAAATAGAAGGCACCTCCTTTCATTTTTATATCAAGCAACAAGCTAGTTCGCTCCAAGTGAAGGAAGAAGTTCATTCTGATACAAGAAGACTATTTTTGGGGTCCTCCATATTAGAAGAAGTTTCTCTTATATTTCTTGGGATTTATGCTATTGCCATCTATATGTACATTGATTTCTAAACTTATATCTCTATTAGAAAGTTGCTGAGTTTTCTCTCTTAGTTGTTTCCCGGATCAAATTCTTGAGTCTATTGTTTTTGTGCTTGGTTATTCTTTTAGTGATAATTTTTATTGAATGTGAGTGAAATTATACTGCTATATTCATAAAATATGATATGGTATCAAAGCGGTGCTAAAAGAAGACATTGTCGCAAACTAGGGATCCATACTTTGGAGAGTTTGCAACCCCAGTTTATCTTGAAAGGAGCATTGAGAAAATCGCCCTAAGAGGGAGCATCTTTCTGTGGAAGCCAAATTCAGATTGGTGAAGTTTCAATTTTTGACCTAATCTTATCAGGGTCAAGACCTAGGGATTCTTGGATCAATCCCTTATATCCACGCGTTTGGCTCGAACTTATATTGCTCCAACTCGGATTGGTAGGGCACAACTATATGTGGATTCAATTTATCAAGATACCAAACTTCAAAATTGACCTAGCACCTGTTAGGGTTTTTGGTTCAGTTTTGTAGTTAAGATGATTGGCATGAAGGTCGAAGATATACTTGATGGGACTTCCAAATTCAACTCTTGTAAGTATATGGTTCTTCTTATCTTAGAAGAAAATGATCATTTAAAGTTTGTCAATGAGAAGGTTCTAGAACCAGAAGAGGAAGCCAAGAAGACTCGGCAAAGAAAGAATGATGCTGAGGCAAGGAGACTCTTGGTAGATTCAGTAAGAGACCACTAGGTTTCTCAATTTTCTCAAAAGAATATAACCAAGAAGATTTTTAAATCCTTGAATAATCTATTTGAGAATAACAACATCAATTATTTCCTTTTCATTGAGATATCAACTAACAAATCTCAAGATGCCAAGGATAGAATCAGTTGCTTCCTACTTCATGAAGATCTCTAAGTTAAGAGATCAACTAAGCACCATTGGAGAATCTCTTGATGATAATACATAACTTTTCATGAACAATCTTAATGGTCTCCCTCCATATTGGGAACCATTCATTCAGAGTCTTAGTGGGTGACCCAAGTTTCCCAAGTTTGATTGTATATGGACAGATTGCATACAATAAGAGACAAGACTTGTAGAAAGAGGTAAAATACATGGCACTCAACATGAAGAAATTCAAGCCCTTATAGTTTATGCCAAGAAAGGAAAATGTAAGGGAAGAAATCTGTATGGCAATACAGACAAAGGTGGAAGATCAAGCCCTATTCCAAAACAAAATATGAAAAAGGATCTTTCACACATTCAAAGCTTCAAATGTCACAAGTATGGCCACTATGCAAGAAAATGTTGTGATTCAAAGAAGAGGAAACATGAAGCCTCAACCATTGATGTTGATACTCCACATAAGAGGTCAAGGAATGATGATTCTAAAGAAAGTGCAGAAGATCGTCGAAATGATTTCTTCTTCTAGTACTCTCCATGTATGCACCAATTATGGCATTCTCAAGATGATGTATTTTCGTTGGTAATGTATGAAGATCCAGTTTGCAATGGGATTCCAGCAAGAAGATGGAGCTAAGAAGACTCTCATGATTCCTACAAGGAGGAAGTGAGATCCCACCCACAAAACAATAAAAGATAATTATTTGGATCTGTCAATTGTTATTATTTCTCTTGTAGATTAGATTTGAATGTTTTGAATATGTCCTCATAACAAGTTGTATGCATCTATATTCCCAGAATTAGGAAGTTTGTTGAGCATGTGTTATAGTTCTTTTATTGATGAATAGTAGGATCATATAGTAATTGTTATGCATATGAATGTTTAAA
This sequence comes from Pseudotsuga menziesii, assembly GCA_001517045.1. NCBI lineage: Eukaryota > Viridiplantae > Streptophyta > Pinopsida > Pinales > Pinaceae > Pseudotsuga > Pseudotsuga menziesii. The sequence goes on from LPNX010376449.1 coordinate 243,857, forward strand.
TAGTCTATAGTGTTGCACAACATTCCATGAGTCTGTGGTGGAGCTAATCTAGGATGATATCTCCTTCTAACACGCTTAGAGGAGTGCACACTCTTGATAGTATTTTTTAGTGGAGATAGAAAGCATCCAAATAGTTACCATATGTGCTTAGGATATATGTACGAGTATTGTCTTGAAACATTAGCTAAGATGCTTTCATAACCGTGTGAAATATTGTCAGTGCATTGATTTGATTGAATTTGACTGTGCAATGTCACTAACTATCTAAATGAATCTGACTTGTAGGGAAAGACCATGTGTTGTGGCCTACAAGCGAAGAATGATGATACCTGTTCTGAAGAACAAGTGATGAACATATAGATATTGTTGGTAGATTTATCAAAAGAGGGAAGCTTCTAGGATTATGACTCTAAGCCCAGACTATATATCCAGAAGAAGGATGACTTCCATAAGAAATGAAGTTAGAACCTTTAGGAAAGAAGGGAACATTTGTGATACAATGAATCTTTGAAGGCTTATAGGTCTCTTTGAGACAGATTGATGTCATCAAGGATGTCTCCTTTGAAGAGGAGGTGGCTATTAGAAAATCCAGAGGATTTGATCTGAATATTGATGATGAGGAGTTGGTGGGTCCAAAGGAGATGGTATCATCTCCCTCTTGAGCAGTTTAGAGGGAGCCAGTTGAGAAATCTGATCCAATTGATCTGATTGATCTAGTAGAACCAATTGATGTTCCCAGTGATGTTGTGGTGGTCGAAAGAGGTTTATATGAGCATGACAAACTTATTTCTAGAGGAAGTTATCCTTTTGAGATGAGGATTTTGGATTATTGTGTCACTTATTGGTGGTGTGACAGAAACCTTATGACATCTTCCTAAGTTAAGAAAGAACATAGTTGAGATCATGAGTAGATCTAGTAGATGACTTTGAATACATGGCTACACTGATGGCTATCTTGTTTTGATCCATACATACATTTGAAGGATCCTTGATGTACCTAGTCATCACCAAGATGGATACTGGTGTTCGTATTGGTATCAAAAATGATATCTCATATATGCTAATCGACCAACCTATTGATATCTCTAGAGAGGGAACAGGATGCTCATATGCAGAGAGAACAAGGTGCTCCAACAAAGAGGGAGATATGATGAGAATGATTGCAATATTAGACAAATATTAGTTATGTGACTTGGACGCTAAGGGTGAGTGATTCGATGATATTACCATATCTTCTCCCAAACACTTTGAGTAGGAGTGGGAAGATCTCTCAAACACCCTCTGCTGGGGTGGGAAGACTAGTGTCTTGATACTCTCTCATGCAGGTGTATGAATTTAGTCATTTAATTTGTTGTTATTTAATTTATTTTTTTATTGCATTTCATGTTTTGAATAAGTCAAGACAGACGTGTATGCCCCCGATACATTTCCTTCCCTTATTAGTTTATATGTGTGCAGGTATAAAGGTTCCCAAAAAATTCTATGAAGAGCACATTAGTCCCTAGATGAATCAGAATGATACCATACTTTACTCCCTGGCCTCTAAGAAGGAGTGGCGATATTGGTCCTATGATTATGTCCCTCGCTGAGATGGAAGGTTAATATTTTAGTATTTTCTCCCAGACAGTTTGAAAAGGAGTGGGGAGATTGGTCCCATGATTAACTCCCTCATTAAGAGGGAAGGTTGAATTTACTCCTTTACACTCTAAGAAGGAGTGGGGGAGTTTGGTTCCATGATTTTGTCCCTTATTAAGAGGGAAGGATGATTACATAGTGACCAAGCATTGTCTCGATCACTCTGAGATAGAGTGAGGAGATCTCTCGGACATCATGAGATGGGATGGAGAGGCCACTACATTCTCCTGATCACTCTAAGAGGGAGTGAGGATATCTCTCGGACATATTGAGATGGGATAGAGAGGCCAACACATATTCCTGATCACTTTGAGATAGAGTGAGGAGATCTCTTAGACATCATATGATGGAGATATTTAGTGCATTCTCCCAATCACTCTGAAAGGGAGTGAGGATATATCTTGGACACCCTGAGATGGATCATGGGGTGGAGAGGTTAAGGTACACTAACACACATTGGTACATATGTATGGACTCACCGATGGATTGGTTGAGTTGGTGCATGTTTCCTGATGGACTGGGTTGAGCTAACGCATGAAGATTGATTTGGTGCATGTTCCCCGATGGATTGGGTTGATTGGACATACAAATATTGATTTGATGTATGTTCCCCGATGTACTAGGTTGAGCTAATGCATAATTGACACCCCGATGGACTGGATAAAGTGTTGAGTTAATGCATATTCTCCGATGGACTGGATTAAGATGATGCATGTTCCCTGATGGACTGGGTTGAGTTGATGCATGATGACACTTCTCGACGGACTGAGATTGTGTTGGAATACATTCCTTATGATATAGATATGTTAGAGACAGTCATGATGTACCGATGATATCCAAATGAGTTTCAACATGATGATACCTCCCTAGCTAAGAGGGAGTGTTGATGTGGTCACTGCGTGAGGCATATCCAAAAAGTCAGCCCCAATAGAATTATCCAAAAGACAAGTTAAACAAACAGAAGAAAACAAGTCAGCCCCAGGAAAGAAGACAAGTTGACCCCAATTGGAATTTAGAAGGTTAGCAATATAACGTATAAATAGAAGGTTCCTCCTCTCATTTTCATATCAAGCAACAAGCTAGTTCTCTCCAAGTGAGGGAAGAAGTTTTATCTACTACAAGAAGACTATTTTTGGGGTTCTCCATCTTAGACAAAGTTTCTCTTATATTTCTTGGGGTTTATATTACTTCCATCTAGATGTACACTGATATCTGAACTTATATCTCTTTCATAAGGTTGTTGGATTTTCTCCCTTAATAATTTTCCAAATCAAATTCTTGTGTCTAATGTTTATATACTTGGTTATTCTTTTAGTGATCATGTTTATTAAATATAAGTGAAATTATATTACTGTATCTATAAATTTTAGAGCATCAATAGCAATACCTCTTGATATAATAAATACATCAACAAGATAACAATTTAAATCGACATGTGTTGTTTAACTATATTCAAAAGCACCATTTATAATGATTATGGGTATATTATAAATGTACCAAATAAAATAAAATAAAAATAAACATTTAAGACACAAACATCTAGTACTCTTAATAGTATTTTAAAGCACCATTAATGATGCTGATTAATATTAATATTAAAATGCATTGAGAAAGAATAAAAATTCAACCATATAGTTGTCCATAGTGGTGCATAATTTATTATACAAGAACGTTGGTCATAATGCTTCGTGGTATAATAAATGCACCGAAAACACTATAAAATTTACGTTGAGGTGTTTTTTTTAATAATGTTTTGTTAATGGTACTTATGGATATTATAACCACATTGAAAAAACTAGATATTAATTATGAAGTATGGTGCGGCAATGTGTTATATTAAATTATCAGTGAGGAATGCTTGGGTGGTTGGGAGGAATGAATGTTACCATTCCCACCTAGCTTCAATTTTTATAAGTGACATGTATGCTTTTGTTGAGCCTCTATGTAATATATGAGTTATGAATGATTGTAATCTTGATTCTTGTGATATGACAGGTGGATAATTATCAATACATTTCTTACACATTGATGATGTTTAGAATCGGTAATTGCGTATTATCACAAGATAACATCTATTAAAATTCACATGTCGATAATGGTATAGTTTTTATATCGCACCACACTTAAGATAGAGAAGAACCCTCTGTTATCATGTTTGTACCATATGACTCACCAAAATTGCAATCCTTACTGGTGGTTAATTCAAGACACTCATTCTCTATCATATAAGAAGCATCTTCAATCTGCCAGCAGAGAAGGCGATTTTTGCTGGGTCCTCCCATAAACCACGCCTACGCTTTCCTCTACATTTTTTTAGCGACCCAAGAAACCATCCAATGCCCTCGTAATCTAACCAGTGAAAGACTCCCGTGAGATTAGAGGGCGTGGTACATATTCTCTTTAAGCCCTTGTATTACTGGGGGCTTTGCAACTACGAGGGTCTCTCTCTAATGTACAGTCAGCGGCTTGTCAAGGAATGGGGTTTCTTTCCCTTCATTGACTGCTCTTAAACTTGGCGTGTGGGGCTCTTTGGACAATCATGGCCATCGAATTCTTTGAAGGTTATGAACTTTGCTTTTGTTATTTTTGCTTGGTTGTTGTTTTTCATGCTTTACATGGAGTTTGTTTTTCTTTTGGGAGGTCTTAGTATCAACCATGTGTCAAAAAGTGGGAATTTAGATTTCTTTTGTCGCCTATAGTTTCTTGTTATTGTTTTTGGCTTTGCGGTGTCCAGGTTTCATCTCTCTAGCTTCTATGACTCTAGGATCACCGAGGTTATTTTTGTTTTTCTTAAGGTTGACCTTATATTGGTATAGCTTTGGACCTAGGTACTGCTGCAGTGGTTGTCAGAGGCTGAATCACTACTGCAGTTCCAACATGCTTTTATTATCTTCATTTATGGGTCAATCTTTTCACGGTTTTTCTTTTGGCTGAGGGTGGTTTCCAGAACACTTTTTCGGTAGGGGTGTCTTTCTAACCTTCACACAAGGGGTTTTAGTGTCTATTCTCTGTTTTTCTGGTGATGTTGGTTTTGGTTAATGGTCTAGTGGTGGATTCTGCTCCATGTTTTTAGCTCTTTGTCTCTGGGCTCTCGGGGATTTCGTTGGTGCTGTCAGATGCTGACCTATGGCTGTCATAGACTTTGATCAGTGTATTTGTTTTATCTGTTTGGCACTCACTACTGCAGTTCCAACCTGCTTTTATTATCTTCATTTATGGGTCAATATTTTCACGGTTTTTCTTTTGGCTGAGGGTGGTTTCCAGAACAGTACTTTTTTCCGTAGGGGTGTCTTTCTAACCTTCACACAAGGGGTTTTAGTGTCTATTCTCTGTTTTTCTGGTGATGTTGGTTTTGGTTAATGGTCTAGTGGTGGATTCTGCTCCATGTTTTTAGCTCTCTGTCTCTGGGCTCTCGAGGATTTCGCTGGTGCTCTCGGATGCTGGCCTCTAGCTGTCATAGACTTTGACCAGTGTATTTGTTTTGTCTGTTTGGCTGGTATTTCACATTTCCTTTTAGCAGTTTTGATAAACCCTGGTTTGGGGGTTGCACATTATTTCCTTTGTGCTCGAGGCTGTGCTGGAATTTCTTGGGGTGGTTTATGTGCCTGTGTCGCAGTTTCACCCTTTGTCACATGGTTTACCAGTTTCGGTATCATGGTCCACGACCATCCCATGTCATCGGGACATGTAACTGAACTATTGCAAAGGCAAGGGTTATTTTGTGCACACCAGAAAACAAAGGCTTTAAAAGCAAATGAGATGAAGAGAAGTTACATACTGGGAAAGGATATTTTTATGGAAAAAGTGGAGGCCCTGTGCAGTTGAGATCTTGTGGGGCGTCTGGAGTATTGCAGCTTGGAAAAGGGTGAATTGGTTGAATCGGGAAATGCAGAATACAAAACCTATACTGGACTACGTCCCGACCATTAGCCTCTTAGCTAATAGGTGGTTGGTATTTGTTTTCTTGGATAATAATGACGCTACAAGAATTATCGAGTCCCTATGGACCTGTTGCAGCTGCAACAATTTCCCAAAATTCTAAAAAAATTTAGGACCCTCCTTTGCTTGAGTCAGTTGGGTTTTCTTCTCGAGATTGGTCTAAGAACTTTCAGAAAGACTTTGCTTATGCTTGGATCGAGCTACCCATTGTTTTGATTCCTCCTCTGATGCCTTCATTAATCCACTTTTGATCAAATTCTATCGCTGCCCTTAACCGCATTTGAAAACATGCTGGAATCGGAGGATGTTTTGTTTTGATTTTCCACCGTTGCGGGTGGATCTTGGCTTTGGTCTTCCGCAGTTGCAGATGGATTTTTGTTTTGCAGAACAGAAAACCTTCCGACTTCCGACCCGTTGGGTTTTTCACGTCGAACGCCTTTTTGTTTGGCGTCGGAAGCTTTTACGATCATTTCTTCCGCCATTGCGGATGGGCTTTCAATTTTGACTTTCGGTTTTCTCCCGATTCGAGTGATTTTTTCAACTGCTTTTGAGTTTTGAGTCGGAACCTTTTATCATGTCAGTTTTCCCATTGCGGAGAGATTTAAACTTTCGTCCTTCGATTTGAAGACCTTCCGATGTCCGATCTCTCAACTGCTACCCGATGTGTATAACCGGACGTCGGAAGGCTTGGCGTTTTGATCGTCCACCGTAGCGGAAGAATTTTCGCTTTCATCCTCCGATTCGAAAACAACCCGATGTCTGATCTTATGATTTGTTTTTCTGCCATGCGCGTCTCCACGGCTGGGTCTACGTTTTGGCCGTCCACTGTTGCGGAAGAGAGATTACTTCCAGCCTCTGATGCAAAAGCTTTTCGATGTCCGATTTTTCTCACACGTGCGATCAAATATATATACAGGGACAGTGTATTGTTTTTCTATTGTTATTTTTCGCGGAGCACTGTCGCCATCGAGCTGTCGTTTTCTTGAGGTAGCGAAGGTCCCCTCTGTCGGTGTACCTACATCCAGGTGGCAACTGCAGAAGCTTGACCGTCATCGACCCGCCATACTCGTCATATCGCCAGGTAGGATCCTTGTCGTTTTTTTTCCCGTTACATTTGAACTGTTAGTGGTTTTCTACGGTGGTTTTAGGTCCCGGCCGTTTTCCTCGTCTCACTAGGTTATACGCCTATATAAGTGGAGATTTTATCGTATTTGACCATGGGTGGGAAGTTTTACCATTAGAGCAGCTTTGATTTTTCCACCACCGTTCATTTTGATACCATGCGCATAAGGATTGAAGGTTTTCGGCACAGACGGCCGTTACGCCGTCTGCGCCAAACCGCCCTGCATAGTTATGATAGGTAGGAGGTAGGTCTGCTATGGATTGTTTTGGGGGTTTTTGGGGATTTTTATCCTATGGTGCACGACCCGTTGCTGAAGCCCTAGCCGTTTTCACCTATGCGGTTCTGCGCGTCCTCAGCGAGCTTAATGTCGAACCCGTAGCCGGCTAGGAGGAATATGTCTTTTCTATTGGTGTGAAGGCGTGGCGCCATTGAGAAAGCCTCATAGTTACTACTGTCACTTCCCGCACCGCCTAAAACCCAGCCGTTTTGATCTCTATACTTCAACCTGCCCCGTAGAGCTCAGCGGTCAAGCCTCAGCCTATGGGAGGGAATGTATCTATATTCTTAGTTGTTGACCAGAAAGGTGTAGGTTTGGTTTTGCTAAGGCGCCGTTGAAAACCTTCATAGCTGCTACGGTCTTTCCCGCACAGTGAAAGGACCATGGCATGCATAGAAAGCAGAAATGGGTGGCCTATTGATGTAGATTTCCTTGTCATCTTTAATGTGGCTGATATAATTGTTCAATATCATACAGCAGTAGTATATTGCTATTTCTTTTACTATATGTGACATGTTTGCATCATGCTAGATATAGACAAGGTCATTAAATGCTGCACTTTGGTTGTAACAGTTCAGATTAGTTAGGCCATTTTAGGCTATCCATGCATACATCTATCTCTCTAACAAATTCCTGTCATAATACACATTGAAGAAGTAAAACACTGCACACTGTCATATAAATGTCTGCTCCTTGAATTTCTCAATGTTACAATGTTATATATGGCAGGAAGAATTCAAATCCACCATGTCCAAGAGGCAGAAGAAGAAGGCCCCTGTGGTCGAAGAAGAACCAGAAGTAGAGGTTGTCACGAAGACCGAATACATATATGAAGACACTCAATGTGTTTCTGGTGTTGAACCCGAATACAAATGGGGTGAAATATATAGATTGATCCCCCGCAGAGAGGTTCCCGACATGGGCCTCGAAGAAGAATCCATCTATGCTAACATAGAGAAATCTTCTCTCATGAAAGTTGCCACCAGGCCAGAGCTGTTCCCATGCTCTGAGGTAATTGGCTGGCTTCTGCCCCGGGCAGATACAACCACGATGATTCTGGAAAATATTGATAGACAGGGCTATGCTGCATTTAGCCCTGGATATGTGGCGTCAGCTTATCACCTGCCAGAAGCCCAAGTATTCCTATCTGATGACTGGCTAAATAGCATTAGAATGGACCTGGTAGAGACTCTCAAGAGAATGCTATTGCAGGGAAAACATTACCGGTACAGGCCGACAAGTGAATATGATACAGTGAGCTTGAGGGCTCCCTACAGATTTATAGCTCTGATACTTAATAGGATCTTTGGGAGAGCTCATGGCAGACTCTTCAAGCTAGAGTGGATACCCATCATTTTCCATGTAGCCACCCAAGGGACAATCTTCAATTGGGCCAGCATGGTATCCAACAGTCTATCTTCTTGCTTGACCTCAGCCTTGGAGGGAGAGTCCTAGAAAAGATCAGAATTCTATATGAGTTCAATATTGATAGACTGCATATTGTGCAACCAGCCTTTCCCCGGTCTCAGGTGCATCTGGGACAGGGAAAGAATGCCTGTTTATGCCGCTTATAGACCATTGTGGGCTCACTAGTACCATAGCCATTACAGAGAGGTCTGTGAGCACTTCATTATACCACTGTACACACTCATTTTCCAGAAGGAGTGTGACTGTATGTCGGCAGAAGCCATGCAAGTGATAGAAGAATACGCGGATTATTACTTAACTGAAAATGGCATGTACTTCCGGATGTTTGGAGGATCAAGAGCACCTTCACTGCTGCCCAAATATGCAACGGATTACATAGTCCACAAGGAGGCAGTTAGACAAGTGTTCATAGATGGAATAGGCAGTTTTTTGTTCGAACATAAGAAGACTGCCTACCCTCCTTTGCCATTCAAGCTAGGAAGCTACAAATTCACCAAGGTGAAACAAGCTAATGAATTCGTACAAGAACTGGAAAGGTTCCATTTTGGCGAGATGCTTTTCCGAAGAAATGATACTCACGGGAAAGTAGCTGAGCACTGTAAAGAGAATAAGGTACATTTTGAGTATACCCACCATTTTGATAGGGAATAATCTGTCTTCCGGAACGCCCCGAACATGACAATGCTAATGAGAATATTCAAGAAAAAGGTCACCACCAAAGGTGGGAAGGGGGATGAACAGGAAAAGACTGAAGAAGAAGCCAAAAAGAGAAATGAAGAAGCCCAGAGGTTGGAAAAAGAAGCTGCAGAATGGCTGCATACAGAAGAAGAAGAGAAAGGAAGAGTTGCCCAAGAAGCAGCTGAGAAAGCAAAGGAAGCAGCCAAAGAAGCAGAAGAAGCAGTTGAAGAAGCAAAAAGAAAGCTCGATGAAGAAATCCAAAAGCAAGAAGCTGAAAGAATAAAGTCTACCCAGCAGTTAGCTTCTGAAGCAGTAGCAGGGCAGACCTAGGAGGTGGAAAATCCTGAGGTTCAGACCCCTCAAGTACCTGCTACCAGCATACCCATCGTCCCCACACTCAAGCTGGTCCCTTTTGTGCAGGAAAAGGGAAAGGAAATCCCTGATTTCAACACTGTATATTATGATAGGGGAACAAAGAGAATAATAAAGAGGACAGAGAGGAAAGTTGAGGCGGAAGGTCTACATGGTAAAATGATAACAGATACGGCTGTTATGTTAGGAACAGACCAGGATCCAAGATTTACCCTAAGAGCCGGGTTTGCATTCATCCAAGCTTCAGAAGATAATGTAAGCAAAATCATGATCGACTTGGAGCAATCAAAGAAGTCTTCCGCTCAATTGAAAGATACATTGAGGCACGAGAGGGAAAAGAGCAGCAGGCTCAAGAGGAAATATGAATACATGCAACAGGAAATGAAGTCCTCAAGAGCTGAAGTACAGGCCCTCCAAGTAGAAATGCAAGTCAAGGAAACAGCACAGGGGGCCCTAGAGAAAGTGTAGAAGGAATGCCAAGATCTAAAGAGTGAGAAGGAACAGCTACTGGCAAAAGTGGAAGAGCTAGAAGAGCAGCAGAAGATCCTCTTGCAGGCCAATGATCTGCACACCTAGGAACTGAGAAAGGGACATCAGGAGCAGATTTCTTCTTTGACAACTACTTTGGAAGAGGCAAGAGAACATCAGGTTAATCTCCAGCCTTTCAAGGAGCATGTATTGACCCAAAAAACCAATATACTGCAGCTGCAGACTGTTGTTGAAGAAGAAAGATGTAGAGTGCTGCAAATCGACGGCCGATTGGAGGAGATCCTGGAAACTGCATCCTACTTTGTGGACCGATCCCAGGACGTCCTAGAGGTCCTAACTGCAAGAATGGCAAGGTTGGAGAACAACAAAGAAACCCCAGTGGATCTACCGGCAAAAGACCAGCAGGCCCTCAAACGAGACTATAACCTAGTGGAGTTTGCTATTAACACCGCTGAAGACTTCAAGAAGGTAGTAAAGAAGACAACGAGATTATGCACTGATTTTGTCAAAGGACTTCTCATTACATATAACAGGTGCCAGATATAAGCGGAAGAGAGGCTTGAAGCTTTCCCAGATCACAATGCCTTTGTGGAGCTATTGCAGAAGAGATTCCAGGAGGAAGAAGCTAAGGTGCAGGATATCAAAGCCCTGGATGATCTGATCTTGAGAAGCCAAGTAGCTCATCCAGCTGTCAGTGTATAGCTTCTGGAAGATCAGCTCTGATTGAGTACATCCAGGGTCGAGGCTATCAAGAATCAAGCTAAGAATTTTGAGGTAAATATTCAGTTTTTAGAGCCTTGTGCTTTTGAAGGCATCGCTAATGAAGCTGCAGCGTGGAGGAAGTTTCTAGATAGTCAAGTGGGCCCCTCCTCATGAAGGATCGGTCATTATTGTAATTTGTAACTATTTTGTAAAACATTTAAGGAAAGTAGAAGGTTGGGAGACGAGAGGTTGGGAATCCCAAAGGTCACTTTGGGCAGCCCAACAGTTTGACCCGTTTTGTATAAATGTAAAAGACTTAGAAGGAAGGAGGGACTTTTTCCCAGCGAGACTGGTGAAGACATATTGTAAGAAGAACTATTTCCTTTTGCAATAATAAATTACAGTTGGCCTGTTGGAGAAAGCTTTGTGGAATATTCTAATGCTGTGCAATGGATTTGTTGAAGAGGAACTATTTCGTTTTCAGCTTTATGTCCATTAATCGTGAGACCGTTCTAACTCTTTGAACCTATGTTCTTGCATGAATGTTTTCGGGTTTATTTTTTGAAGATTTCCACTAGGAGTAATGAATGTTGTTCATAAACAATTGGCTATCTGGTTGTGAAATATCTTTAAATTGTTCATGCGATATGGGAAGAAATATCAACTAACTGTAGTTTCTCTTATGTTGCATGCACGCTTTACATTACTCATAATTAAATTCAGTTTGCTCCCCGGGGATAGATAGATAGGTAGTTAGTTTCATTTCATGGCTGCATATGTGATTTAGATGCTTGTGGGATTAAGACGAGAGGTAAGAACTTGCGCATCACATTGTGACTGTTCCTTGCATCCTAGTCACCCTGCATGGTTAAGTAGGCATATGCATCTCATACATAAGTTAAAAAATACAAAAATATACACGGTGGACTGGGCCGCAACCGGTAAAACCTTGTTTTGTTACTTTGACCTGCGGTAGTCGGACCGCAAACCGGATGGATTCCCTATACCAAATAGTCAACGAGCTAGTTGGGAACGTTGACTGGGGAGAATCCCTTTCTATTGTCGCCTGTGAATTTCCAGGCCTCAACAGTTCTGGCTCTAGAAGGAGGGCCGCTAGTGAATGGCTGGCCGTGGAAAATTAGTTTTCCCAAGATTACCTTATCAGCAGATATTTGAAGCTTTCAGCCTGACCCAAGTACTTACAGGTTTCGATTATACTTTGAAGTAAGAAATCCTTTTCTCACCCTACGTTGGTCTTCGCTCAGATTTTGTTCTTTTGCCTATACTCATGGCTGGTGTGATTGTGAACCAGCCCAACCCATTACCTGCTTGGAGAGCTAGATCACCTTTGAGTCTTACGCCTCCATTGCATAACTTGCCTCAAGGTTTTGAGAAGCTACTGCCTAAGTTTGACCCTAAAGAAAAGACCGTTGTAGATGATCACTTGCAGAGTTTTTATTTACCAGTAGAAGGGTTAAGGGCTAGGGAGTACGAAGATGTTGTCTGTAGATTATTCCCTCATACCCTGAAAGGGGAAGCTGCTTCATGGTACTTTGCCCTGCCCGCAAACTCGATCCCAGACTGGAACTATTTCGAAAAGGTTTTCAGGAATAAATATGCAACTCAGAGAACTCATGCCTCATTAATGAAAGGTCTTGGTTTGTTAAGAAAAGAGAAGAATGAGAAGGTACATATTTTCACTCAACGATTTTCGATATACCTAAAGAACTTCTCTGAAGCTGACAGACCCTCAGACAGGGTCTTAATTGAGTATTATACCTCAGCCCTAGGGCCTGAGCTGGCCATGTTTGCCAAGATGAAAGCCCTACATTGGTAGAAACTTATGAAGAGGCAGAAAGGGTAGAGGATGAAAGGGAAAGTGTAGAAGATTATCCTGATTTACCTAGATAGAAAACTCCAAACAGAAGAAATTTATTGCTGTCTAAACCTGTAGATGAACAATCACATGAGTATCAGAGAATGATGACAATGCTTCAGAAGCTATCTAACTGAATCATAGATCTGGAGAGAGAAAAGGAAATTCAGAAAACTTATAATCCCTGCTATCCGAAAAGAGAGGATAACAACCAATGGTAAGTCCCTCCACCAAGTGTAGCATCAATGAACATAACAGAAATAGGGGGGGATAATTTCTGTACCTTTCACCAGCAACCCCACTCTGAGAAGAAATGCCCTCAATGGTTGAATTCAATGTCTTTGGTAATGAATAAGTTGCTGAACTCCAAATTGACTGAAGACAGTGATGAAGGAGGAAAAGAACATGCCATAGAGAAGCAAGATGATGATACAATATTCTTATGGAATGGTGTTTCGCTGTTCAACACAGAAGAAAATACTCTCAAGTCTCAATATACACTTGCATCCACAAAAGATAAGAACCTAGCAATTAAGGACAGTGCAATACTTTCAAAGATTAAACATTTGCAGGAAAATGTCAAGAGACAGGTAGAAGTAAATGTTGAGGACAAAACGCCTGAAGCAGCTACCCTCAACCAGGAGGCAAAACCAAGCAATGAGACTGTCAAACCTGTGAAATATATTGAGGAAGGAAGCACTGAAAAAGTTAAGGAAGTTAAAGAGGAAATACCCCCCGCAAACCAACCTGTGGAAGAAAAGATCGAATTAACTAGGACAATGAAAACTAACGCTCCACCTTTCCTTGTGACTCTTGAAATTTTGAATCATAAGGTGCATAATTGTTTGGTGGACTCTGGATCATCGATGAATGTTATGCCTCTGGCAGTTTGCAAAAAACTTAATGGGCAGCTAAAACCTACTATGTGGGATGTCACTCAACTTGACAAAACTAGTGTCAAAGTAGCAGGGGAGATGGACAATGTTCTGATTCGATTGTCTACAAATAAAAGGATATGTCATTACATTGACATTGTAGTAGCAGACATACCTGATGGGTATGGAATGATCCTGAACCGAGATTGGATGGCAAGACTAAATGGGTACTTTGCTTCATATTGGTCTCACTTGTGGTTACCTCAGAAGGGAAGCCCAAACCTGATTAAGATATTAAGAGATCCCTACATGAAGCACATTGTCACTAAGCTAGGAGAGGGAAACGAATCTGCCGATTATGTCCTGGGAAATTATCTGACTGAGTTTGAGTTAAGACATCTTACTCCAAGAAAGGCCAGTTCTATGACTGATACTCAACCTGAGCTCCTTCAACTACTTCAGGTTGTAAGAGATGATTGTAGGATAGTAGACATGGGTTCAGTTTCAAAACTAGCTTATCTAGACCATGGTTAGATATCTCATGTCTATGATCCAGCCCACCCTTTAGCTCTCTAGATTTAAATTTTTTAGGAGTGGGCGAAATTTTTCTTTCTTTTTCTTTGTACATAAATAAATTGTTTTGTGTTCTTTAATGCTTTGACGCTTTTTCTATTGATTATTTGATATGATGTTGTTTTCCTTTATTGCTTTGCTAGCATTTCTTTTTGTCTTGAATAAAGAGGCAAACTTTTGGTTGCAATGGAAACATCAGGGTTCTTTATTAACTGAAATATTGAGCAAAAGACTATGCTTTAAAGTATAGAATGTCTTCTAGAAGCAGTGTTCCTAATCGTCCATGCATTCATTGAAGTCTTACTTAACCCCTGTAAATAGCTCAGAAGTAAAAGAGGTCTGGAATACTTTTTTGAGGCTCCATCCATTTCACATCTTAAATATCCAAGGGGGTGACAGCAAAAGACCCACGGAAAGGAAACAGAGTAAGACAGTATATCATATATAAATGATCCCATGTCATATATTCAGAAAAGCAAAAAGCTATCAAGAGTCAAAACTCCTTAAAGAAAAACAATAC